>JTDE01002859.1:0-52101 GCA_014338405.1 Paragonimus skrjabini miyazakii | reverse complement strand
GCTACGCATGGATACCAATTCACATAACATTAGTCAACCTCACAAAATGTGTCCAAAGTCCAAAGACCTCTCTAAGCTACTTCCCTCTACGAAAAGCTCAATCCAACCGTGAATAGTTCCGGAGTGTTCTACATTTCAAAGTCAGCTTACCTGACATCCCCTTCAAATGTTTTGTCCATTTCCTCTGTATATACTACTACCTAGTGCTTTCACAAGCTTTCTTCAGTTAGTTAATCCTATCATTTCTTAAATGAATGACAATAATTTAGCTCTTGTTTTAGTGGCGTTCTAACAATAAACCATTATGGTTTACTAACCTTAACTTTTCCCAAATATTCGACCATTTCATCCATGAGCATTTTTAGAGCTACTACTGCACACTACACCCTGATGAACTTATGCAAATACCCTCAGAACACTACTAATCTAGTGTTTTTGTTTTCCCCAGTCTAACTTTTCCAGCTCAATGAGATGCTTGCCAGAAAGACGTTGTTTCTCTCATTCCGTTTCACATGTTTCCCGTTATATATTTACGATTCTCTCTTATCCCGGGGACCGCTGAACAAACTGGTGTAAGCAGAGGGTGTAATGTTGATCACCGATTCAGGGGATTCCCTATAGATTCGTCTTAAGCACTTCCAAGGAAACCTGCTTGAACGAGGTCTGCTTGCCAGATTAACAAAACATTACGCACATTTATAATGCCTGACGGCACACTGCACACACGCACACACACACACACACACACCAACGCCGACAGTTTCATTTCTCCCACAGCCCTCAATGAAAATTACTCGGCGTTCTTTTCAAATCGAATAGCAAAGTTCCAGCGAAAGACGTCTCAGAATTAAAACGGACGACGGAAGATTTAACTTGGTCGCCCTCTATAACTACGACAGAAGAGATGGATACCCCGAAAACATCTAATCATGAGTCTCATACATGAACTGGCACTAGAGCTTAGGAATACCAGGACGTCAAAATCATCAGACGCCACAAATAGGGAGACAGCCTGCGATGGTTTCAGCTTGCAATGGAAATAAGCGTACTTTTTCACGCCTGTATAAAGACCGGTGATCTATATACTAGGCGTTCGCAGTCGCGCGTGTGCCTCAATAGGAGAACGCGACTTGGTCAACACACGATTACTAAACGTTATACTTCGACAGGCCCCGAGGATCTTCGTCTGCAAACCATCCTAACATCTAGCCTTGAATCCGATGCTAGCAGACGAGGAAATTGCGTACGATTGAGTAGGTTAAAACATATTCAAGGAGAAGTCTATCTGAAACATGCATGGCGATGTGAACTTGTGCAGTTTCCTTGGTTACTACCATCCTACGACTGGCTTCAAAGTATGGATAGAATGTTCCGCAACCTCTACACCCGGCGACCGAATCACACGTTAATGCAACACTAAAACTACATCGCCGACCCCGTGGTTGGCGAACACCTCATCAGGTGGTCAGCTGCCGCCGCGGAGCAAGCCTTGAATCTATACCACATATAATACAATACACATATCATACACGGGATTGGAATGCTACGGGAAAGGAACAATCTCTTAACTGCTGTCAAGAAGCAGCAATCGGAGCATGGTTATCTAATGACAGAATCGCTTATTCCCTCTGAGAGCCTATCTATCATACCTGACCCAATAATCTTTAAAGGCGAGTTGACGCCAATAGCGGATGTGGTATTCTATGATTCCAGCTGAATGCACAGGACAGTTCAATAGAAAAATAAACTATTCCACAGAAGTACACACTTCAGTTATGAGCTCTCTCTGAGACTTTATCCGCAAGTTCACAAGGGATTTCAATAAAAAAATTATTCGCGAAAACCTCAAATTTATTTACCCAGTTTCTTACGGATTCTCACTATCTCCAAGATTTTCCAAAACAGAGTTTAGTGAACGTTGTTTCAAATTCATAAACGGTTTTCTGAAAAATTATGGCACTTATGTGGAAAACCAAAGAACCGTCCACTGAGAACAGTGCTCACGGCATATTCCACAACTCTGCTCCCTACCTATATATCTATTCCTTTTCAGATATTTATTTTGTTGAAATTTCATCATTCAAAGTTCTGCTTACTCCAGCGGCTTTAAAACTGTTTCATTGGTAAGATGCATTATCCGTGATTGCCGAAAATGAAAACTGACTACAAAATCTAAAGGTGTTGTTAGTTGTATATGCTTTTTCTATGAGTAAGTTCATAAGTCCACTTTAGCTTATACTTTCATGCTATGCTTACTATAATCGTGTTCTGTTATTGTTGAATGATCTCATAACTGTGGCATCTATGATAAACTATTCTTTATTACAGTTTTAACTAGATGGAAGAAGATCTTTGTACAACATACAGAAGTGCTTCTTCTCTTGAACCGTGTATAAGAACAAATTTTTTTTGACATTCACTGGATGACGTATGTTAATGACATCTTGATGTTTCTCCTATCGAAGTAAGATAATTTTTAAGCATCGTAACATTTTGTTAAACCGAGGACAATTAACTGGGTCAGAATTGCTGGTAACTTATTGCATCATTTCTAAATTGTGACTAATAATTTGGTTCGTGTTCGGTGTGTTCTGACGTATGTATTCAGATTCAAATGGTTCCGCGAATATTATGGTGTGCAGGTGTGATCGTACAAAGTGGCCAAAACGCGATTAGCTTTGGTACAGATCGTGTGATGTTAAACATTTGGAAATAGTTCAACTCTCGGTATTATCACGGAAAACCTTCTAAGTAAAAACGGATATTGGTGCACTGACCACCAGATTTATGAAACAAAAGTCCTAGTTTATTTCCATTCATTCGCCAACATTTGAGAGTAAATTAAGGATGGCCTTTCCAGTTGTATCGGTGTTCCAGTGCACACAAGTTGATTTGTACCGCACTACAGCCAGGCAACTGAAAACCTGAGTCACGTGACCAAATTGACAGGCTCACTCTGAAGAAGACTAAGAACAGAGTCGCTTTGCTACGCAAAAGATGACATGAAGTTGGAGGTAAAGCAACATGGTTCTCTGTTTGCCAACTCCGTAAATCTGCGGAATAGAGTATGTCATCACTAGATGCAACTTGTTCTGTCTTATGTGGAATTATACTCCGGTGTTCTAGCAAACGTGTTCCAACATGTTGAACGTACGTATTGTCTGTTCTTGTCATCCATGATGCACACAACATATTCAACACTGGTAAACTGAACGTCATTTATTGCGTAGGCTGGCAGAAACCGATTCACCTACGAGATTTTCTTGTTTTTACCAGACAAACACTTCAGAGTATAATTCAAAATGTCTTTTATCCAGCAGCATTTACTGTGGTGGAGGTTCATGTTATCATTTAACATCGGTTGTACCATATGTTTGCACCTATATGGGCTTGAAGCTTCTGTGCAAAAACCAGATGCGCCAAATCTGTTGGTTTCCTTAATTCTACGGATGCGGCGTAGCGATTTGTAGCAGTGTGGTTCCCCTGCATCCACTAGAGGAATCAAATTCAATCGCTTACCTGTACTGTCAATGGGATTATAGCTAGAAGTTCTTATTGATCAACGCGTATATCAAACAGAATCGTCTTACTAAAGCCTTCTACTCTAACACCAAAATTTAATTTTGTCGATATCAAATAAACAAAAGTGATTTCAAACAATGGTGTAAACTCATAGTTATCAACCATTCTAACTATACTGAGAGTATTCGACCACTATATTAGTCGAAATGCACATGAAGTCACTCTCCACAAATTAATGTTAAATTTATACGTACATACACAGTTAACTTAGTGTATACAGTCTTTGAAGTGGACGTATATATATATATATAGGTTTGCATTGGTGTATGTATAACTATGTACAAATGAATGTGCATAACGAATGATAATAATTCTTGTGCATCGAACGGCATGTACACATTGACACATTTATGTACATAATATGGTGGATGGTCGAGTCAAGGACGCTACTACTGCAACCTTCAGTGAAATATATGAACGAGGATACGAGGTACAGTTAAAGCTCACAGCAAGTGGATCACAGACAACAAATTGGATTATCTGAAACATCAGTGAACTACAATGTTCTAAGTGGCAAAAGTTGACCAGGAAAAATCAATCACAGATGTCAGACAAACGATCGGAACCGGACGAAAGTTCGCCAAAAGTCTGAATAAAAAACACACTGTTTTGTACACTGAACTTTGTCTTCCTAAACGCAAGAACACAAGCGATGTGAAGACATGCAAAACGGACTATATAGAACTTCTTCAAAAACAGTTATAACCCTTCAATAATTTGAACAAAACAGTTAAAAGACGAACACTGGTAGATGGTAGCATTTTGTACAGTCTCATCAGTACCAAATAACCAATAACATAGTAAACTTCCAATTTAACGTCTACATTATTTGTAGGGTATGAACATAGAAACCAACAATAACCAAAATATGTCCAGTCGTGTGATCTGAATGGCATTCACTGCAACTTTGGACCATGGCTACCTCAAGTTCACAAATAATTGTTTCTGTACACACGACACAATTTTGAACCGGTTTATCGGGGCTTCTTCAGTAAATTTTAGGAACCGTGGGTTGTGGTGACGAACTATGATGTTTAAGGCTGAGGGAAAGTCCACGTTGTGGCCAGTTGACAGGATGTGTCGGCGGATCGACGAAGCTGAGGGCTTACGATTGTGACTACAGTGTCCGGTTTTGAGACTTGTTTGTGAGTCCACTTAGGTACATGTTCCTTCATTCTTGAGTTCAATGATCTATCAGTTCTGCCGATGTAACTTTCTCTGTAGTTACGTGAGAATTGGCGCCAATAGATTGATCTCCCTTGGTTGTAGACATAGGCAACCTGCAAGTCTGATTAAGGACCCTCAATACGGCTGCGTTGTAGGTACGTTTCAGCGAAGATACAATTCGTTGGGTTGTTCACATCGTCGCAATATCCTCTTTGAGGGATATAAACTAATTTCTTGGAGACCTCATCATTCTTAGTGCTTTTGGGCCTCCATTCGCTGTGACGCTGAATAAAGCTTCTGGGGTACCCATTACCCTCCAGAGTCGTCTTAAGCAGTTCTAACTGTTGCTCAACGCAATCGGATGTGCAAATGCGGTGTGCTCTGGTGAACAGTGTTCTCACTACACCCCGCTTATATTTCACCGGGTTGAAACTAGTGAAATGTATATACTGACCAGACCATGTTGGTTTCCTGTAAATGCTACGCTTTATTGATCCGTCGGCCCTTCGTTTGATGAGTATGTCCAAGTAAGGCGGACTGTCATCAGCCTCTGGTTCACGCGTCATCTTGAGGTTGGGATGAATGCCGTTAAGCCGCAAGACAAATTGTTTAGAGAGCTCTCGGCTTTTGACAATGACCAAGGTATCATCTACATAGCGTCTGTAGTATGATAGTTGTGAGATGACATCACTTAGCTGCCCTTTTATCATGATCATGAAAAAGTTAGCGAGTAGGGGGTCTAGTGGACTCTGCATTGCCTCTCCATCGATTGGTTTGTACGGTGTGTTTAGAAAATCAAGACTGACTTTCTTCGTACACAAAAAAGCAACGTTTTCAGATGATCAGTTGTGATGGGCATGGGGGTATTTTCTGCAACAATCCGTTCACACACAAATTCAACAGTTTCTCTCAGGGGAACATTGGTAAAGAGAGACTGTACGATCTTCCAAAGACCCACAAACATGGTGTGCCACTTCGACCTACATTAGCCATGTCTAATTCACTTCAAAATAAACTGACTAGATGGCTGGTCGACATTTTGAAGCCAGCTAATCAAAAGTTTGATAAGTATAGTATCAAAGACTCGCTAGAACTTTCGAATGAGTTGGATCGAATCAATATCAAGAATGAACGTATGTGCTCCATAAATGTGCAGAGGTACAAACATTGAAAATTGAATTTATTGTGATACAACACACAGACAGTTTTGTAGGTTCAACTAGGTTTTATAAATGAAAACTTGAAACGGTCCAAGAAGACACATTGAGGCTATTTAGTTAGCATGGAAGACTCAACCAAGATGTTAGAGTCGACGTTCATAAACGGTTCTATCAATAGCAACTCCTAGAACAAGTTATCGTACTGGAGACTAACAACATTAGTTCACAGTCATCAAGAAAGGATGTTCCGAGCCAAATCAAAATGTTTGATGGTGTATGGAAGTGTCCCGGAAAGAGGAAAGATTGGGACTTATTTTCACAAGGTCTCAGATCAGAATCCTACTCCCAAAAGCCCAGCATCGCTCACTATTATCTACTCTTACATTATTGCTGACAATATATCAAAGTACCATGGTCAGGGGACAACGGTTTCTAAGATATCATGGAAACTATGCGAAACACGTGACATCTACTTGGCTCGTCAACAATTTAGTAATTTCGGAAGAAATAAATAGGCAGTTCTATTGAAACCAAAACATGAAATGACTATTGGTTTCACTGAACAAAAACATCATTCGTTCACAGTAATCGATGACAGCTATACTACACAGTATTGTTACATTCTGTGTCATAAAACACTAACCAACCAACCAATAGTGATTGCACCATCCATTATTCATAACAAAGAGCATGCACCTGGTCGCTATATGCCTCGTAAATCTATCACAAGCACTCAGTTATTCAAAACAGTCAGGGTTGTTTGCATCACTGAGCCACCAAGCGGTAAACATACAAAGCGGACTGCCACTTATGCAGAATTGAGGACCTTTGTGAGTGTATACTGACAGCGTATTCACTCATTCGGAATGAGTGAAGCGATTTGGTTGTATCGTTTATTGTCGCTGTGGTTGTCTGGAATACGTGACCTATGCTGAACACCACCTATTTCAGAACCACTCACTTCATATTCAGTGACATGCACACTGTAAATCCCGTTGCTAGACTTTCAGTCTCTGAGTGATCGAGAAGGGAAGCTTACGTTCAAATTCAAGTACGAACCAACAACGGATTCTGCAATTTTGGTAACATAAGCAAAACATGAATCAGTAAGAACTAAATGTAGCCACCAAACGCACTATTTCAACAAAACAATGTACCGAAATTCCTTATTTATCGACGTCATCATCTATGCGCTGAGATACATCCTAGTATGTTGGATATTCTTAGGCGCTGATTTATCAAGCAAAACCTGAAACATCAATGCACTGAACTTTGCAATTAATGTTGGCGAACTCTCGATGTGTAACCTATGGACTATGGTGTTTTCGCAGTTGCTACAGTGAACACTACTCATCTGCGTTATAATTCGTTCCATAAAGCTTACAGCTGAGTGCAGTTCTTGCCCCTCTAATAATGTTTCCCTCTATCAACTTCCGACAAGTAGCACTGGACTGGTGTTTCACTGTTGTTGGAAACAGTTATTTATGCATATGGTTGTCACTGCCGGGAGTTGTATTGCGGCCTAGCTTTCATGAAGCAACCGTGTTGACCACTGCGACATCAACCCTCTACTGGATAAGACCAAATTATCACATACAAATTCTCAGCCACAATGGCTTGGGAATATTCATCAAATCAACCGATCATCTTGAGTTGATTAAATACCCTGGTAAATTCGATCAATGACGCCAGAGTTGTAGGCTTTTATCTCAATGTGAAATGAAAACAAGGATTTTGCTAGCCCGTCGGCAGTTTGGCTACTGGTGAGTAGTCAGGGATTTTGGTAGGATTGACGTGAACATTACTCACAGGCAGTTGTAGATTCCGTAATCCTATAACTATTTCAAACCGCCTCCAGTAAGAACAGGCACCATAATAGAGTTTCAGTTTTGCTGGGGCTCGTCAGTAGTACAGGTTTTTGCCACAAACGTTAAGCGTGTTCCAATATAAGTCGTTGACGAATAACATACTAGCATTATGCGTACAAACTTAATCTCTCTTCCCCACGCCAAATCTTTCTTCACATCTGCAACAACTTGTTCTGAATGCGCTAATATTCTGATATGATGTACATTTGAAACTAACAGTGATCATCTCATCATACTTCTGGAGTCTTCAGTAGACTTTAGAGATGTCACCTGTCTACTTTCATCCATTTTTAAAGTAAACATTTTGAAAGTCAAGCTGTTCGACGACCATCACAGCTCGCATGTGAGGATAAACACTAGCTGCGGCTACCGGAGGAAAACAATTTGTTGATTCTGTCACAGTGGGCTTCCTGGTGTTCGCTCAAACCTACCTGAGTCGTACATCTGATCATTTTAGCAACTGCCTTAGATTTAACGGCCATTCCTGGAAATAGAAATTATGCTATGAGTAGATTTATTATATTGTTGGCGGTCGGTCAACTCCCCTAAGTTAAACGTTGAGTAGATTTTGTTGTCAGTTAATTAAATATTCAAGACATAAACCGACGACAATCTAATATGCTAAGGTTTATGTACATTTGTGATTTTGGAGAGATAAACATAAACAAACACAAAACTCACGAAATTTGAAGAAACTGTTTTCCGCACATAGTGGTAACATTTGACAGGATGATGAATCATCAAATGTTGCAATCAAACGTGGGGTATACCAGAAGCTGTTAAGCTAAAGGCTACAAAAATTTCAACTTCTGTTTCAAAATTGGTTGGTTGCGTAAAGTTGCACAAGGGCGTAACCAAGGATATAAATACTGCAACTGTCGATATTGTGGTGTATTCAGTCACCATGCGCACGCACATCACCATCTCCTGCTTGTTGTTCATACTAGTCGGAAGTGAGTTATCAAATGAAACCCTTCAATGAATTAGGATTCTTTAGTACTTTTGACTAGAATAGATGTCTAAAATTTTACTGGGTTGTGTCTAGAAATGCGGCAAACCAACCGCTTCAATTATGTCTTTTTTAATATGATGCTGTCTTGCAATCTCGTTCGTTCCCTTCTGATGTTTAAAGAGGCGGTTGCTCATTTTACTTTTAACTGGTTCTCAGTTATTTGAGCCTTGAAGGGGCCTTATAGTGGCCAATCCTCTGTTCACCTCAGTGCACTGACACCGAAATGCTTGGTGTCTGGCAACGCAGAAGTAATTAGATTGAACAGTAGATTTAACACTGCTTATTCACACCAACATTTATCTGATGTATAATTTTCCAGATTTACACATCATTTTTGAGTAGAGTGTTCTCATCAACTATTCTTATAACGAGGTGGATATTATGATTGTTAACTCATTCCACCTCTGTACTATTACAAGTGACAAGTGTTCGATCTAGTGAACTCACACTGTTACTCTTTGTTACCACATAGAGAAGCATAAAATCAATGAAAACATTTTAATGATTCATACATACTATTTCAGCTCAACAAATAGGAGGTATGTTTACAGATTCCGCTTCATGCTATATTGAAGGAAGTTTGTGGATGTATTTACTACACGTCACACCTGTAAAGAATTTGAGATAGTCTATAAATAGATTATGTCAAGGAACATCTAAGTTGAATGATTAAGTTGACTACAGAATGTGAAATTTTGCTTCTAAGTCATGACTAGTAGTGTACGATATCCATGAATCTGTATGTTTCTGTAACGTATAGGTTAGAACGTTTTATTTCCCACAGATATGAATACGAACATTCGGAATTGTTGAGTTTGTCAGCCCGATATCTAAAACCTCTATATCACACACAATATCGCCATTTGTTCTATTCAGAACAAATGAACTAAAGAAACAGTTTACAAAAATGATAATAGAGATTGGATTGTTAATCGTTGTTACCACATAGAGAAGAATGGTATCAATGTGAATATTCTCAATTTTTGCTCCGTACTATTTCAGGCCAACAGGAAGCAAACATGTCCACTACAGGCAAGTCTAGTTATTGTGACAGCATTTCACGTGCGTCTTCCTAAGTGTAATTCGTTAGTAATTGCTGATTTTCAAATTGTTCTAATATTTCAGCTCAAACTACAGCTTCCACCACTAGCCAAGGTATGTTTACTGAGTTCGTTTGCTCTCTATATTACATATCTTAAGAGTGATTCGTTTAACGGTGTTACTTGACACTCACCTCTTCACAACACACCTGCACGTCACATCTGTAATCAACTTAAGATAGTCTACAAATAGGTTGTATCAATATACGTCTACCCTGACTGATTAAGTGGACCACAGAATGCAAAATTTTGCCCCTAATTCATGACTAGTGGTGTACGGTATCCATGGATCCGTATGTCACTGTGACGTATAGGTTAGAACGTTTTATTTCTCACAAATATGAATACCAACATTCGGAACTGTTGAGTTTGTCAGCCCGATACCTAAACACCTATATCACTCTCCCAATATTCAAAACGAATAATCAACAGAAAAAGGTCGCTGATTTGTTTATAACGATTTGCTTGTTATTATTTTTTGCGATATAAAGAAGTGTGGCAAAGATTCTTAATTTTCGCGTCATACTATTTCAGGTCAACCGACAACGACCATGTCTGCTGCTGGTATGTTTGGTTGTGTTCGGTTACGTTCCACATGTTTTATCCTAGAATTATTTCTTAGACACGCTTTAAATTCAATCTTTCTTTCTGTTTGACCGTCCCGTTCTCGTTTTCTGGAGTATCGTTTAGCAATCTATTTATCTTCTCCGAATATTTTCTCATATTCAGAACAGAGGCTCCGTGAGGTTTTAAAAAATCGAACATCGCGTAAGTTTATCTTTTTCATAATCTCCTCAATTGGGATAATGTTATATCTACGTGTGAATTACCCGGTTGTTAATTCCATTCCTTAATTGGACATTTCTTATCTCTTGACGATTTCACATTCTCAGTTTTTACATCATCTATTGTCGCGGAGTCAAGGGGTTACTAAGATAAAGTGAACATTATACCAAACCAGTAACATCTGTTCGGCCTGTCAACAAGTTGATATGTTTGAGATGTTGTGACCGCAAAAGACGCGTGACCTGCGAAGTTGTTTAATACAAGTACTTCCGTACAGGTTATGTTAAAACATGACCACGAACGCGTACACTCATTTGCATGGCTGACGTGCATTTAAACACATTGGGTAGCAGTACGTTGTCATTCGTTCTGGTAGCACTTTCCTCATAGTGCGTACACACTATTCCGATAGTTCCTCCTGGTTCATCATCTTCTTGGCGTTTACACTTGCTTTCTAGTTTTCATATGTACGCATTGTACCACTCACAAACGGGGCTGCCTTTTGTATAGCACAGAAGGGAATAAACAGATCTTTTATAGTCAACATTTAAAAAGATTGTCTGTTGTACTAGATAGAAAACCCTTTCATATTTGTACTTGGTGATGTCAGCTGTACTTCTCTACACATGATGCGATCTAATTGTAGGACACTGTATAATGAACGTGACATTGTCGGATCCAAGTGGTATTGGGTAACAACAAATATTACATAGTTGCCTATAGATGAGTATACATCAGCACAGGGGTATCTTGGACTTGATGGAAAACAAACAACATCGGCTTGATCTTTTAGAAACTTCACAGTCCCCGAGTAAAATCACAACTCACTCCGTCAGCTTTCGTTTTTTTCACCGCATGAAATTGTAAGCAATCCACTACAAAATGCTAATTCTTGCAGTGACCTTTGAGATGTTGGTTTTGTGCTGAGATAATTTAGAAACTGGAATATCAGGTTACGTAAACTTGACTCCAAGAGTGACTTTGTGTCATGATCTTGACCGTCACCACAAATGAGCTCTATCGGTGGCAAAACTAAAGTCTTGACTCATCTCAATCAGGGCCGGCTGATTAACCTACCTAGTTACTAATGTTATGGCCAACCATGAATAATGGTCATTTTATATCAACAAAATTGCTTATGGTTATCAGGGAAAAAACTTGGTAATATGTTCGGGCTTACTTCGTCAGGTGAACATTGCGGCCTTTTGTAGTATAAAATCTTTATGATTACGATCAGTTCTTAGGTCAGCATAGAGAGAGTATATTTGGTTTCACATGGCAGAAATGTATTCATTTAGTCAAAACAGAGAGAAGACATATCGCGAGATGTTAACATTTCAATTTACTCTCATCAGTCGCCAACGTAAAACCAGCAAATTTTATACTAACTGCGTATAGCAACAAATCGTTCAAGATATTGTTACATAATCGCAACCGGAAACTGTTAGCGATTAGCGAGGCAATGCTCATCAAACAACATCGGCCAGTTTTGTGTGCGCAGAAGGCCCTGACGCAATCAATCTCCTTGCCGTGAAATTGATTGAACTATCAAAACGTGAAAGGTCAGAACTATGTGGTTGGTTCGTTCAATTGTTGTTGCTATACGCAGTTTGTATAAAAATTGCTAGTTTTACGTTGGCGACTGATGAGAGTAAATCGAAATGTTAACATCCCGCGATATATGTCTTCTTACTGTTTTGATTAAATGGATTAAGGAAACTCAATGTTTTAAAAATGTATTCGACTACTAACTGACTAGCAAGACAATCCAGTTAGTAGGCGTTAAATTAATGTCTGGATCAAACGAATCAAGGTAAACAAGTTCTGATTTAATAATTGAATTCCACAAAATTCCAGCAGTTACTCTCAAAAACACTTCAAATATAACTTCTGCTCAACATCTTACTCAATGCACACAGCAAACGGAAACGCAATTTCTCAAAGGACGACATAAAACAATTGATTAATCCTTACCGATCAATTTATTACCATGAAACGCCAGTCATCTATGTATTCCAGTGTACTGTTGTCTTGCTTATGTATAACAGCAGCATGAAACTACTAAAATAAGTAACATCGCCATTTGTTATTAGCTGTTACTATTAGGTCAGGTGTCACATAATATGTTGCTCTATTTCAGTTTCAGATGAGGACATAACAACTTTTATCACCGAACTGAGAAAAGTTCCAGGTTGGTGAATATCCGCATTAATTCACCTCACGTGCTTCTGTTTAACTGCTCCGAGTGATAGGAAAACCAAACCGCATGCTATGGTTTATAAGCGAACGGAAGTTTGTTTGTATGATGTAACCACACAACGGATGATTACATTTATGGTTACCAGGCCAGTTGTACCAAAGATATTTGAGGATAAGAGTATTGACTTTAGGTTTGCTAATCATGTAACACGTATGTTTTACCGAATGCGTGATAACTGAGTCGGAACCGAGGGTGAGCCGAAAAACATTCCACATTTTGGGGGTGCGCTTAACAATATCTTGATAGTTCTTTACTGGACATTATGAATTGATAAAAGTCATTGTAGTAGACTATATAATCCATCTTAATGGCATGTTTGCTTACCAGATTTGTATATTTCTATTGTCACTTGTAAATATGTTGGGTGACGTTTGCGGTAGAAATGTTATGTTTCTTAACGCAGAATAAACGTGTGACACTGATTATTTTGTAAATGCACCAGAATTCGGATAACGGTTTCATTCAGTTCTTTATCACTAATGATCATTTGCAGTTTATATGGATTGTAATAGGAAACAATACAACGGAGCGTTGATTTCCATTGGATAAACTGTCACTTCATTATGTTTCACTTTGCTAGGTCCTGTCAAAACGTTTTTCATCGATGAACTTGCCAAACGATTTAACCTTCCATGTGAGTTTCCAGTTATCCTGTTATCACTTTATCAAAGAAGTCTAGTTGTATCTTTCGTGTATACAGTGAATTGTAAAAAGACGTACCTGACGATTACGAATTCTGTGTAACCGTATTTTATTGTGAGCAAATACTATGGTAAATTCTAGGAAAATTTCATCAGATTAACAGCATTGTGTATATTACCTAAATTGTAACTATAATCCTCATTGTCCGTGAGGTTACAAAGAATACATCTTGGTGTAACTAATCAGACCAAACGTGAAAATATGTAAAATGTGAATTGTAAAATGAAAATGAAGATTGCATTTCTGTCAGTTTATCGAGAAGTGCAAACTTTCCAAAGCAGGTCGGCACACAATATTTGTTCTAAATTTAATGTTATGGATGTCTATCAATACTATTTTACTGTCCCTAAGATTACTGCTGAGAAAATGATGCACAATATGAGTTCGAGGGTTATAGGGAGGAGTCTGAAACAAATATCCTGAACTTCCAGTCTGTACTTGCTGCGTCCAGGTTTGGGGAACGTTCGTCATATATCAACTTGTTTAAAGCGTTTAACAAGAAAACCATCAGTGATGTTGTTTCGCGTTCACAGTTCTTTGCCCTCATGTTTGATGCTTATTTGGATAGTATGGAAGGAAAAATGTACTCTTGACGGACAATGACCGGTGAAGTTAAACAGACGTTTTGGACTAATACATATATTTCGCAGAAATCTAAATACATATACTGAGAGTATACATTCACGTGTCTGTTTTGCAGATGGGTTTCTTACTTACCGATTTACGGTGACACATGCTATATGTTTGTCAGTCATAATTTGCCGCAAGCATATGACCAATTTTTGGGTATTGTCAGTCATCATAAACACGTACCTGGTGGATTTTGACTACTCGTTCTGTTAAGGTGAATGCCATCACCTACATCTTTAGCAATCAACTTATTTTCGAGTTAATTTTGTTGCTTAACTCAATATCCATGCTCTCTGTGGATTTTAATATCACATGGAAACTTGAGGCACACCGTGTTTCTGTACAGTTCTCGTTAGTGGTCCTTACACTCGCGCTGATCCACAGGCTTTGTCGAGCCTGAGGTAAACGCACAAATAACTGATTAGTGAGTTTATGACCATCAAGTTTTATATTTCATCCGAAAAAAACGCATAAACTTTCATCGCATAGGCATTACATTCTGAAAGAATTGCAGTAAATGTTTAATTTGTAAAATTAATACTTATGCGTTCAGTTTTTGAATATTGTTCCGTAACGTATTGTTCGCAAGTGAATCTAGATGCTTAGAAAATTTTGCTAAAAGAAAGTGGTCTGAAAGAGGATATATACATTAAACTATCATAAATGTATATATATATATTCAATACAAATTCTGAGAAATAAAATTGATTCAAGAAAATACAATTCTGCTAATTGGTTACCACCGTTAACATTAAGCATTTTCAACTTTTATACAGCCGATGTAGTACAAACACTGAGGGGACTCGCAGGAGGTGCTGGTAAGCATACTTCAGAACATTGTGGTCATAGTTATTAAGATTGTCTGATGCCGAGGTAATTATGTGTTCGGTATCTTCATTCACTCATCATATGCACAGACTCTCAGTAAATTGATGAACACAAACAAGGTTGTATTAACTTTTGGATTGAGCAAAATGTCCGTTAAATTGAACTGCAGTTACAAATCCACCACCGCTTAATAACTAAATCGTTGTACTAACCAGTTCCTTAATACATTGAAACAAGTGTGTTAGTTTTCGGGATACTAATCATAATTTTATCTTCAATCTCAACAGAAACGTGTCGGGTGGGGTCGCTTATTATTTCGGCAGTGGTGATGTATCATCTGCTGGCAACCTGAAGCGATTTGGAGTGACCAATATGGTTTAGGACCATGAAAACATTTGAAACATAATAGATTTGCATACAAAATGATTGCTTGCCTAACCGATTTTTTCAACCAAATATACCGCTCGTAAAATTTTGTTTTCTAGATTTTGGTGAGGATTACTTTAAGGAATACCGCAAGCCGTTTACCATATGTTTGAAAAAACTTGTCAAGACTGTCTTTTGAGAGCCATATCAATTATTTAGTCAGACCATGCACCTAGAGTTCAATTTTGGACAACGTGTGAGCAGTTATGCTCTTGCTAAATGCAGTACTAGCTCAAGTCGGTTGCCAAACCCTAGTGCTGTAAGTAAGGCCTCGTTTCCTTTGATTAGCATTTATTTTCACTTGAAATTTGCTTTGGCCTATCGTATTTCCAAGCAACTACGGGATAGAAAATTGGATTTTTTTTTGATTAACTGAAATGAACATGTCAGCTTTTTTTGCATAATTGATTGATTCAATATTCTTTAAACAGTTCGAAAAACAACATTTTAAATGTAAGAATCAGTACTAGGTTTTAACTAGCAATCCTCCATTTTGAATCGCCTCGAATGACGGATCAGTTTTAATGATTGAACACTGAAAAACCCTTGGGACTGATGCGCTTTTTCAGTGAACTTTGTTAACACCATTTACATGTGCAATAGGAAGCTTCGATTGAAGGTTATTCGTAGTATGGTGATTAGCAAGGGAAAATGACCGAGACTCGGACAAGAAAAGTTTGAAGCAAATCGATGTTTATGTGTATGTTATTAGTGCTTAATTTAAGGGTAAATCTTCTAGAAGATCCGCAGTACATTGATTTTTTGGGGCTCAATAATAAAAGACGGCACAACATTGAGAGTTGTTTCATCCAAATATAAGCAAGGACAATGCTAAAGTAACGCTGACTTCGTTTTTGAGCCAAACTATGGCCGAATAAGTTTACGAACGAAATGTTCTTGTACAATTATTCTGTGATAAGCGTGAGACCAGTAAGACCGGAGGTGATTAGGCACATCTGTATTTACAGAATAAGTAGACAGGTCTGTATTCTGCTTCTGAAGCATTCACGGATGACTTGTTAAAGGGTCCACGATGAAGGTCACGGTGAATAATAGTGACATTCTTCTGGTCAGCTTGTGTGTCACAAAACTTTGCAAGTATTGCCGCATTCTTAATAAAAGTGTCCCACGTTATGTGTTACAGATGGTATGATTTTTCGTTCAGCATATCGGGTGGAACTTGAAAAAGAACACCGTTTATCATAACGTATATTATTTTGAACAAAACTGCATGTTATCAAAGATGCGTTGTTCACATATCTTGGGTGACAAAGGTAATTTTGTCGATATTATCTCTACTTGTACTGACTACAGTAATATTCCTACATTGCATAATGTATGACAGGTTGGAGTAATTACTCAGTTACCTAATGAAACTTATAAAACACTTCAGACTTTTTGATTCTTTGAGATCGAGCAATGAAACATTCGGGTTATGACATCCATCACACACAATTATTGCCCAACAGCATCAGAGTTGGTATGGTTGTAACACGCGAAAAAGCGGTCATTAAATTTGTTCGGAGTCAACGCTCCTTCCACTGCTCGAATTCTCTATTGCAATTTGAAATTAGTTTAGTTAAACACGATATTCCAAAGGGTTTAACAGTGGTTTTGTTTACAAAGTGTTCAACGTTGGATGTCAACGATTGATTGTCGCATACTCTTTTAAGCGTTCAAGCAAAGGTGATAAATGGATGCTACTATTGCTACAGCAAGTCTAATAATTTTGTAAAAAGCTCCAATCAGCTAGTTGCCGATTAAGTTTTGGTTGATTCCGTCTGCTTCACACTTTACTGACGAGTAAACACGAAATGCTTGGATCTCCATTGTTCGTGGTTTAACTGCTTTGTTCAAAATGTTCGGTGAATCCAACTGTCTCAAATAATTCAATCTGTTAACAGACAAGAGTTAACGCCATTTCGAAAAAGACGAGATAGATGATCAACAAGTCTCGGCTAAAACCAAATAGTATCATGATGCAGTCGGCTAATGATGTGAAAATAAACGTGAATATTGAAGACTTGTGGTAGAAAATAGTTGTTATGGAAATTCGAAAAATTACCCGTAACACTTATTGTTTACAAATTCATCTAGAAATGTCAGGAAATTGTTTACAAGCAGAACTGTTGATCTATTTTTAACCAGTTCTTTTTTGTTTTAATGGGCCTTACGTCAAAATGGAAATTGTGGTCACTATGACTAGCCTTTCCTGCTCAAATAATGTGTCTGCCACAAAACCGACGGCAATAGGTCACCACTTCAATTTGTACACGCTCTCAATGTGTGATCAAGAGAATAATACACAATCATTCCGCGTTAAAAATTGAATTCATGTGAACATTTATGTCATCCAGTATTGTGTTATAAAGCTGAACTGTGCCTACCTGTCATATATTTCCTGGAAAAGTGATAGAAGCTAACTGAGGTTCGAAGACTGCTCTGCATGAGTTAGTTTTCTGCTGAAAAAAATTTCGAATATTTTCAGATGAACGTTACCCCAGCTAAGCCTCTTCTTTTGTCATGTCCACGTCTACTCGCTGTAGATATACGTTTCGGACCGCCGGGAAAGTTCTCCACAACTAAGCCGACCATCTGTCTACAGAGCTATTTGTTCATGATAATCTGCATTATAGATTTGTATGCGCTGTTGAAAACCACAGTCCGCATTACGGGACTACACAGAGGGGTGAACCGGTTCCCATGAGTTAATTTGTCCGGAGCTAGACTAAATTAAGCACATCTCTCACCCGAAACTTTATGTATTCTACCAGCTTCTATGGATATGCATCAAATCACTCAGGTTGACTAAAATGGATCGCTCTGATATAGTTGCTTACAATTACGTGCTGTTGAACAATAAATGTTTCGGACGATAAAGTTTCTTACACCCCGTTCAACAGGACGTCAAGAAGACTGACATTACAAGGTGCGCATATTTTGTTTGTTTGCCCTATTGGAGTGCATATAACATTCACTTATTGTATAGGTTCGGGGTAGGAAGACAACTCAATGCAACGAACGAACGTCAGATGACTGCTTATCAGGTTGGAGTAAATGGCTGTAACAAGACGGTAACGCGAGTGATCGTATTATCGCATTATGTCAACAGAGACTCAGCATGTTGCGCTTAACTGACAACGGTTCAGAAGCATCAACACCGTGAGACTGCGTTTGCGTAGTAAAACCATAGGCGATTTGGCGCAATCAGCCGTGTGTCCTGCACAGATTGCGTTTTCTGAATCGGTGAAGCTGGATTTATTCTCGGATGTTGAGACACCGATCTGCGCTGCGTCACTGCCAACAACAGCCACTTGGAGTTATACTCTGTTTTACACTGGTGCTTCACAGATTTCTGTCGTTGCGTACGTCAGATCAACTGCAATTGAACTGGCAGGAGATATGAAACGTAGAGCTTTTCTGAGGAAGAAATGCCAGCGAAGTAGATTGCCGTTGTGTACGTGAAAAGTTAAGATGCAGTTCCGCCGCGGATTATACGCGATCAATGAGAATTTGAAATTTTCACCGGCAACTTTGGTGTTGTGGCTTTCCATCCAAGGGGGGTAGATGAAGACCAATATCCTCTGCTTTGACTGTGGTTGAGATATGGTCACTTGCTCTTCGCAATGAAGTCCAAAAGTTGACCGAATACGTTTTTGCAATTAACCCACTCCTAAGAAGATCCTGTTCAGACTTTGTACGGTCTGTCGTACACAATTTCCCCACTCGACAGAAACGCCATCGTAATGAACAACCAGGGTAAGCCTTTATACTTTCGTTTTACATACATGAAGTTCATATGCATAGTAATGCTGAATATCCTTCATTCAGCCAGCTATCAATTCGCTCACTCCAGCAAAAATCTTTCAGGGTCGACGCGATGAACATCAAATACCAAGATTTGGTAATCGGACAAGATGTGAATAAACGATTACTGAGAAACGATTTTACAGCAGGAGGTTATATGATCGAGTAAAGTTTGAAGCTGCCAGGGTAGCGGAATTGACTAGGGTGTAGACATTTCCAGCGTGATCAGCGCTGCTTTAAAACTGCAAAAGAGTGTTTTACTTTTCTTCCCGGGTGTCTGTAAAGAGAGATCCATGTACATACTCGATTACAAACTAAAAGTTTGATACATATTTGGCATGCCGACCTGAGACATCAATAAGGTGATCAGGATTCTTTCGTTAGGCAGTTTGTGTACACAAATTTCACTTCTTGTTTATATCATCCGTTATTCATTGACGGTAAATTATCATATTTTGATCAATTGTATACACCGTTAAACCACTTAAAACAGTAGTACTGGTTGGCTCCACATCCAAACTGACGATACAAGTACATAAAGCACATCCAGCGTAAGTAAACTGAAGACGACGATCTATGTTAGTGCATCTTGACTGGGCAATCAAGTGCTTAACATAAATACCGAATTCATTGCTACTAAGAGGCATATTTTGATGTGCAATTTTATGAACAGGAGAGTGTAATGTCATATGCCATGCTGGCACAAATCTAGCCGTAACAAACGTCGCGAAGATTATAGTCAACATAAGTAGTCACTCAGCATTTGTACTGATTTGAACTATCATATATGTGCAAAATTTGATATCCCTGTCTGTTCCCCCGTCGGCCACTGAACATGCTGAACTGCAACATTGACCTATTCTGTTTGATTGTGATGTTCATGATAACCAAATGATAAATATATACAGTTTTTTCTGAAATCGTTAGTAAGATACAATAATGACAGCTGTATAATTTCACAGATATTTCAAGGAAAAATCTGTTGTGTCAAACGCCTAGACCAGCGCAGAAATTGTTGAATCCATCATAGTACACTTTATAACCTTCCTTCATAAAAAATGGAGTCGACTACATAACGTTGTATTTGTCTGTTCCAATACTGATGATCATAAAAAAATTAAAGCTCCACAATCTGTTATCACTGCTTAATAATTCCTTGCCTTGTTGTGCGATAAATAACAACTTATTAATGCATGTGAACCGCCATGCTTCAGATACGTTTTTGTACGGCCACACGTTATTGGCAAGGATTATGACACACCATATGAAATCAGACAGAGTTCCATCCCAACTTCTGAAAGCAATATTAGAATCGATGTGCGTCGTCAGTTAAACTAATGCATTAATACCTCACTTCTTAGGCAACACTGTTGGCAATTGCATACCCTGCCGCTGTAGTCAGAATTTTGTCTTTCTTGAAAGAGATCCAAAACAGTAGTTTCAAGTCTAAATATTTGTAGAGGCCGATTTTTCGTAAACCACTCAATAACTACAGACGAAAATCTTTTGTGTTCAATTTGAACCATTATCAGTTGATCGAATTACGGACTGGGTAAGTGTGATTTTGGGATTGTAGAACATAAATTGTTCAGCGGAGCACCGCATGTCAACATCCTTACTTTTTAAGATTCTTCCAATAACGGTACTATGAATAATACTTCGAGAAACATGAATTTATCCAGATAACCATCCGTAATCATAATTGGCGTTTTACCAATGCCGCAATTTATCAGTCAGATATATTTGGGACCCTTTAGTTCATTCACTGAAAGATTAAACGTACTTTTGTAAGCATCACAATGTACACATCATCGTTAAAATGTAGCGATCCGTCCCATAAATTTCTCGGAAAGTTTTGCAAAGGAGCCGCATTATTGAACACTCTCGAACACATATTATGGGTCAATACGATCTTTTGAATTGTGAGGTACTTTGAGAAACTCTAGTGTAGTGTTTTCAGCTAGCTTTTACAGCAACTATCCCGATAAGTCTTTGTGCAATTTCACTATTCTTTTCAACGCTAAACGGAACCTATTGCCGCATTGAACAGCATGATTTCAGATAGGCAGACCGTCTCATTATTTTTATCAACTGACTATAATAAAACACGATTTATTTACAAAGTATATTGCCACCAGTAGTATGTGTTAAATGATCAAAATTCACCACAACCACACGACAGGTTTGCGGCCGGTGTTACTCACCGGGTGTACGTAGCTGGTGAGCTTCGTCCACACATCTTACTACTGGAACGGTATATGCTGGTGTACAGGTAATAGCTCACTTGAGATTTAGTTATGCAATTCATCTCAGACTTAGTAGAGTCTGTGGATCTCTGCGGGTGTTAGAAGCGCCAACAAGGACTATGCAGAAACTCAATCTGTCTCAAATTTTCAGATGGTATGAAAATCTACGGACTGCACTGAGTCTGATGTAGACGACACGATTGAACCGCAAGTGAGTGAATGACTATAAATGTCGGCATTTGTCGTTTCCGTAACGTGGCCTGTTGTCAGACTTCACTGGACATTAGTATCTGATGTATGGCAACAACCAAAAAACGGTAATATGCTGCCGGCAACGTTTGACCGTCAGGAGAATTACTTTTGCCATCCCACTTTGAACAAATTATAACGTCATCTAGCAACTTGGGAACAACCAAAGTTCTACAGAGTTTCAGTTGGCGTTTCTGCTATAAGCAAGCTTCAATGAGACTTAGACAAACGGTACAACTGAGTTGTAAGTATGTTATTTACAACGGTTCATTCGCCTATTGTTTATTGCTCAAAAACATACGCGCGTTCTATGTTCAACAAGCGATCTTTTAACGGAACGTATAGCTACAGCCCAAAATTTTCAAAGCTCGGTCGTGTCTAAAACTATCAAATCTGTTACGCTGGTTATCCATAAAAAATGTGCTGTTGTCAACATGAGCGCAATCATTACAACCTGAATGTATGTGGGCAAAAGCTATTCGGCATCATGTTTGTGTATTCGAAAGAAAACTTTAGAATTTCACTACGTTTCTAAGTGTGAATAGTGACAGATCCTACTACTGAATAAATGAATTATCAGTGTAGTACTTTTGCAAAAAACAATAACACATATTGTGTTTCAGCGGTGGATAAGATGGCTAATCCTAATGGGAGTATTCCGCGAAGTTTCTGGGGCACGAGTTAACAGTTATTCCACTGAGTTTGTACAACTTTTGTGATCTACGAATCACACGGAAAATCTTACAACACTTTCCATCACAACGTCCATTCTCTTGGAATTTATGAAATTTGCTCAGTTATATCAGAAATGAATCAAAAATCCGAACTCAGTTTATGGCTTCCCGTCTTTTTGTATACCATCTTTTGCATATGAAACTTAGTGTCGTCCAGTAAATATTTACAATGCTATGCCTATAATATATGCCTGGACTATACAGTAATGGAATATCATCTCTTTACAGAAGTTTCACTGTGTAATTGTTGTATGTATGAAACTCTTCCAAAACGTGCACTACGTTGTTGAAAATGTATGGGATGAGTACTCCGACTCTGGGCTACATTTTGACAAAAACAGTGCAGATATGCCTTTGTGTGAATTGTTTTCTTGCACAGTCTGTTTACATCATATGTTAAAATAAACAAAAAGCTCGTAGCCAGTGACTTTGTTCCTGCAACTGTTATATTGCCATTTTTAAACGCTGCCGGATTTGATGTTACTTAACTCTCTCAGTCTTGGTTATGTCGCCCTAAACCTTGACAGTAAAATCCGCAGATAATGAGATTTTGCTAACACCGGAAAAATTGGATAATCAGCTACTTAGGAAATTTATAGCTTCTACTCTGAGTTAGAAATATGCAATGAGTGGCTGAGACCCATCATGTTTAAAGTGAAAAGCTGCTGGGGAAAGCAAGGGGGTATTCAGGGGCATATCGATTTTTATAGTTTTGAACAATGAGCTCCAAATACGTTTGTGAAATTATCTGAAGCCAGTAAAATAGAATAACTTAATTACGTTAAGTTACAGTCATCGACGCTGATACCAGAGCTTTGTCGCTTAATGTAGGATAAACTGTAAAGATGCTCTGAACTTTACGTATCCCTTACTCTCGCCTTCGGTAATCGATAAGATTTGTAGATGAAATGTTATTTCATAACTACGACGGTAGGGAGTGCTTTTCCTTATGCGAGTTTTCAGTTGGTCGTAGCTTTTCTTTTACAGCAACAAGGTTTATTTGTGTTTGTATTCAGCGACGCCTTTACCTCCTTGAATCTACACAAGTTCGATATCCGCGAAGAATACACGCAAATAGGCAAGCACGACGCGGATCGAGCATGACAATTATCTGGCAGAATAGATACAATGTACAATATACCATTTTATCCACACACTCATCCGTGGTTGGTCTCGTGTCAAGGGTTTATCCGATCTGCTTCAAACTATGTAAAACAAATGACTGTTGACAGCAGCGCAACTCAAATCCATCTACTTATTCACACTACACACCTGCATAAAAGGTCAATACTGTTTACAATACTGATCCAGCGACATTGAAGCTCTCAGCGTATAATTTCACAAGCACGGAATTGCCGATCCTTAGTCATATATGCACAAGGGGTATTCACTCGGCCAATTTGAGCAAAACCACATGCATGCGTCGTTTGCCTTTGTTATGTGAGTTTCGGTTGCAAGATGATTTTGAAAACCGAGCAGTTGTCACATTCATTTCCCAGTCAATTACTGCGTGATTCTGCATACGCTTGTCCTTCTTGATATGGTAGCCGACAAACAGAGGGACATACACTACTGATAAGTTCTAAGAGGAGTCTACTCTTTCTTCACAGGGTAGAACGGCCGAAAGGCTTATCTAAATGCAAAGGATATAGATCAGGTTCAGTTTAAAATATCTCAGGTTGAATATTACCCAAAATAGATCACAGTTGCCGCATTCCCGTAAACTTTCCAGTCCGACCCTTTCAAAAGTGCATATTCTTGTCACTGCCGGGACTAGAACTCTGTCCACGCTTTCATGAAGCAACCGTGTTGACCACTGCGCCATTGACCTCACGTTAGGCACGACCAAATTACCATATGTGAACACTCAACCACTTTTGCTTGTGAGTAATGATCAAGTTGCCCGGTCGCCTCGATAGGAGGTATATTTACTGTATGTTAACTCTACTCGATAATCCCGCGATCAGAACTTTTCAAGACAGTTCGAACTCCCAAATCTCATCAAACCTTCTAGGCGATATTCTAGATTACTGATGAGTAGTCGGGGATTTGGTTACTTCCGAGTTGAACAACACCCACAATTGATCGCAGCCGTCGATTGGAGTTACCAGGACAGTTACTCCGTCTCCTATCGAGGGGACCGAGCAAACTGATCACTACTCACAAGCAAAAGTGGTTGAGCGTTCACACACGGTAATTCGGTCGTGCTCAATGTGAGATCAATAGCGTAGTGGTCAACACGGTTGCTTCATGAAAGCGTGGACGGAGTTCTAGTCTCGGCAGTGACAAGAATATGCACTACTGACGCGCTTTAGTGTGATTGGAACTAGAATCTGGTGCTGTTCTTTTTGAA
This sequence comes from Paragonimus skrjabini miyazakii, assembly GCA_014338405.1. Taxonomy (NCBI): domain Eukaryota; kingdom Metazoa; phylum Platyhelminthes; class Trematoda; order Plagiorchiida; family Troglotrematidae; genus Paragonimus; species Paragonimus skrjabini miyazakii. Next base: position 27,191 of record JTDE01002859.1, on the reverse strand, counting down.
AGGGTCGGACTGGAAAGTCTATGGGAATACGGCATCATTGATCTATTATATGTAATAGTCAACTTGAAAATTACCAAATCTCCGTCTACTCATCAGTAGTCTAATTCAAAATAATCTAATTTCCAGAAATTCAGTATTTAACATTAATAAGTTTTGAATCAATTAGGATTTGAAACAGACAGCGTAAACCACGATTTTATCTAGAGAAGGTACGTGAACATTTAGGTGCGCACAGTAACTGAGAAAATCCAACGTGACTATGGGTTAGTCTATGTTTCATATACATCAAGCCTAGGGGAGTGCACGAATCAGCCTTTCATCATTACGCTGCCAATAACTGTAGTTACACTGGGTTAACTGATATGGGCAATACATAGTGTCAAGTGAGGTGTGGTGAATGAATGGGCAACAGATATTCGGCGAGTAGTATCAATGGACACCCAAACCTTAACAGCTGCAAAAACTATCTTCACTCTGTGACCACAAACAGTGTTACTTCACCAGTTCATGTTGATGAAATGTAATAAGTGTGACTGACTGACTGATATACATATGCCATATTTGTGGGATTGAACGCTGTAAGCCATCCTCGGCAATTGCATGTAATATAAAGCATGTGGCTGAGTTTATTTACGAATCGTCACGGAATATTACAAAGTCCATACAAAGTCAGAGAGAGCATAAATGCAGTAAAAATTGTTCTATTAAATGCCTGTTTACCCACAAAATTTGTTCAAATTTCATGATTGTTACCTTCACCGGTTGTGCTCCGAGGCGTATCGTATGTTGAGTATACTTAGACACTGATTTATCATACGGTGCACGAAACCGACTCAGCCGAATTTCCACCGTGTTAATCACATGGTGGATTACCGTGAGCACATATTGAGTACTGGTCCTTTGAAGCTCATGACAATTGTTAAAGAACGTTCGGTTGGTAACCTACTACTTACTTATTACTACAATGAATAATATCAAATTATACTGTTACACATCCGTCCTCACTCAGGCTTGTTTGCTTTTTCAACATTTCGTTGACGAGTTTAGAAGAATAGCACAATAATCCGGTCCTGTTTTTGTTAGAGTGAGTCAGCAGTAGATATTCTAAGCCGATTCCAGAATCCATTGAGCGAACACTGCCTTCAATGACTTGGTGAAGGACTGTCACACAACCTATGGTTTAACTTTCTATCTTGTGTTAACGTTGTGCATACTTCTGCATTTCTGCTCCCACGATACATTGAATGAGGTGGAATAGTGAAGGACAAAACGAAGCTAGTTTTGAATGTGACTTCCATGTGAAATTATTATTGATTGTTCAATTCCGCTCGCTGAGTTCTGTACAGGTTATGGCAATAGTATATTTATGCTTCCATCAAGTTTTCAAATGTAAGACTGTAAGACTGAGGTTTTGCAAGAATAACATATTTCCTATGTAAATCAAAACAGCAGCGATATCTTCAAAGTTGCAGGCCATTGAATACACGAAAGTTGTTTCTGTGCTTTATTTAAAAACTATTAGAATCGTTCATCTAACGTGTTCATCAGTTATTTTGATCTCATTGTTTATTTCAATAATAGAAAACATAAAATGTGCGATTATGTTTTTCAGTTCCGTCAACTGGTTAATTCTTGTTACATTCTGAGCTGAGTAATATTCACAATTTGCCAATACTTGTTGCAGAAACAACTTGACAGAACGCTGCCGTTCATAGTGTTGTAGGAGCTGGTAATTAAAGCGGAGATCACGACAAAAAAAACTCATTTTTGCAGTCCGCAATGGATCAACGTTTTTTTTAAACTAATTACATATGACTGGCTGGCAGATGATTCATTCATTGTTGTAAGAATCTATTGTAGACAGAAGGCTTGAAAGCTTTCAGCCTTTTCATCTAGGACTGGCCATTCGTGCTGCAGGATACTGGACAGTCAGAAAGTATATAAAGTCTGTGATTGTCAGTTTCGTATAATTGGAGTCGTACATGATGCGCACACACGTCTTGATTTTCTGTTTGGTGTTTTTGATACTTGGCAGTGAGTTGTTAATTTATGAGGTTCCATATTTCTTCAGTAACCTAAATTTGTCCTTCATGGTTTATTCTGTTAACGGAAAAGTTTGAGTACACACGAAACTTATTCGCTGAAACTGCGCTCAGTTCAAACACTTTGAAAAAAATATGTATCTGAAATAAGAAGTTCATTATGCGAAATAATTTAAATATCACACGGCTAATCATTCAGATGCTTAGGGGAATGATAACTAATTCAAATTTGTTCATCGTCTGTCAAATTGACCTGAAGCATTTTGTCCTACCATTAACGTCAATGTTATATTTCCATATACACCACTGTAGATCTATCCGAGATGCTTTACATTTCGGGGATTCAGATGTATTTGGACTCAAACTCAACGGAAAGCATTTTTCAAATAATGCATACTTCCTTTGAGTAATTTGGGAAATAAACCAATATTATGACACGAATTATTCTCCTCTATGCTAGGAAACTTGTCTGTGAATATTGTTCTTCACTTTTTTCATTTTGGTGAAAATGACGTAGATGGAGTTGCATACTCTAATGTTTCGTGTAATTATATTTCAGATCACCAAACTGAGGCGATATCTACAGCAGGTACGCTTGAGAGATGTGTTGCATACCTACTTGTTTTTATTCTGTAAATGATTTGTAAAGATACGCTGGATATAGCGCTTTTGGACGTTTACCTCATTGATCGTCAGTGTGGAAGCATTTGTTTAGAGTCACATGAAGTTTGATAAATATGTCAATGAATAATCGAAACAACTGAACGATGCATGTTTGAGTGAAAATGTTTCACCGGTTTTTTCATTTAATCTGTAACAATTAGATTTGCAAAAGAAGCTACAAGAGATTTTTGGAGATAAGATTACAGGTGAGTAACTAGTAGTCATAAACTTTATAATATTAATAATTTTATGCAAACTTGAATTACTGACTAGTTGTTACAAATCCGAATTTATAATTTAGTGTTCTCGTGGAGCCATCTGCTTCCGAAATTCTACAGCTGTGTACACCAGTTCATCAGACCAGATAACCGGTCTGACTTATTTGACTTATTCCACGTAGTTCAAAACCAGGTTAATGCAACCATCTGTGACCAGAATGATTAAAAATTTTTTTGTTGACTTAATGATTATTTTTAAACTATCTACCTTCTTGCTTGTCAACATGTAGTGTGCGTTAAATTATGTTCAATTTTAATCAGAGTGTGTATTATCAGTTTGACACCTTGAGTTTACCATAAAATATTCATATCGTGCGTCTCGTTTACTCGGTATCATTAATCGTTTTACGTTTTTATGAATGAATAATCTCCAGATATAACGTGGACAGTTGAAAGAATGGAGTCTGCTTCAACGTCTATTTCTGCATACCACTGATCCATCAGAATTAGTTGTTCGTATAAAATCGTCACCACGTGATATGTGAAATTCGGATCGATCTGTTGACCAAATTTCTGATGGCTTCAAAGACTTCAAACCTGGTGGCCAGTTCACTTAATCTGAAGCAACTTGCGGGTCAAAAACGAACTACCATATGTGCATCTTATCAATAAGTGTTTATATGTTGCTCACGAATTGTCCATGTCCAAGTGTGCTTTTCGGTAATCGTGATTAAATCTAATACATACAAAGCACTATGCTGTTTTTCTGTACAAGCCATCACCACTGTATCCACTAGATTCAGGTTGGCGTGTCCAACTTTACAAAGTTTGTTCGACGAAAACTTCAGTACAACACGACATGTGAAGTGAATGATATGTACCATGAATGAACAATAGTCAATGTGATATGACTCGCAAATGGCATAAGTGAGATTGGCACACTGCTCGAAAGTCCACATAAAAACTTCCCGGATTTAATTCCGGCCACCAGTCTATCACTGCGAAGAATGACCAAGGACACAAAACTGTTGACATGGTTGAAAGTAGTTTAAAATTCACTAACCAGATAATAATTCGTGCAGCTTAGGCTTATGATCCTGAAGTGCTGCCAAACGTTTGGTTCCAGAGAACCACACAAGGAAATTTGCAACCAAATGGCCCGGTTGCAAAGGAAAACATAAATTATATCGTTGTTGGACGTGAAATGCCGGATTTTCTTGTTATTAAGTGTTGTGCAAACCGTGAACAAATCTGCTACACTACCGTCTAGAAGGATGTTTGCAGTGATAGCGTGATAGTGTTAGATGAAAGCGGCTTGTGTTTGCGTGCCACCATAAACGGTCCACATGACACCTTTCAGAAATGGCGCTAGAGGGAATTGAAAATTTAACAGACATGGAATTAATGTTGTATAGGCCGCAAGAGCCGAAACTTCTCGCTTTCTCTGAAATATCAGCATTACACTTCGTCATCCCTGTACCAAAACAATCAAGCAATTTGAATAAGTCAGCGTTTTTAATTGATTGCGAAACTGCGATATGGAACTGGCCACAGCAAAGAATCATTCTATCTCCCAGTTGGGTAGTGCATCTTCTAATCTGAAAAGTGAAGGACTTCAACGGAAATATATGAATTTTTAACGCGTTACCCGGTGTTGATGTTTCATTTCATGAACTGCCGTACTAACAGTTACTTAGAATAGTCTGATCGACGAAAAATCCTGAAACGATCGATGGATGTACTATACACAAACGTTAGTTCACAGTAATCGATAGCAGATAGGCTATGCTACATTGTTGCACTGGATTCCATCAGATTGGATGAGTACATGGAAGTGTACTGAACGACCAACAAATGACAGTTGACAGCGCCATCTTCAGGGACATTTGAATATAATGAGAACCGTGCAAAACGAGTGATATCGGCTTGATCTTGACGAAGATTTGCAGTCCTTGGAGGACGAAGATGATTTGCAGCATCATCTTACATTCTAAACTCCTCAAGTGAAACTGCAAGCTTCCTAACAGATCATGAAATGATCGATTTTTGTGTGACAATCTGACAGATATTTTTTGTGAGATGAGATAAGTTGAGAACCAAACTAATGACTTTCAAGAGCTTGCAGCTGAGTGCAAGTTCCGTTCGTAGCCAGAACATGGTCGACTAACGAGTTCTTTTGGAAGTAAAACTTGAGTCCAGTGCGTATTGTCTAAAGGGTTGACCGAAAAGTACATTAGCTGTTTACTGTTAGTTAAAATCTGCAACTTTTATTTTAATATGACTTCATTGCTTTTCACTGAGCAGAGGTTCCCAGGTCAAATCAGAAAAGACACAGTCAGTTTACAGTTGCAAAAGACCGTTAACACAACGAATATTCAGCTGTTTTATCGAATAAACTATCCATTTGGTGTGGCAAGATAGACAAGACCATGTTACTTGCTTGCATTTTTGTTTAAAATAGATATGAATTCATTAGAATGTTATACAGAAACACTTATGATGAACAAAATGTCAGTCATGAAACTCGTGGACTTTTTTTAGAAATCCCATTTAAAGATAAGTGCATTAAATCTGATTGTCGCAGGAGTGAATCAATTGAGAACGCTTCACTGATTACTCTAGTAGCATGAAACCTTAGTGTACTGTATACGGTATATATTAATTGTGACCTTTCTTTTCAATCAAATTATTCACGTTGAACTATTTTATTTTCGATTAACTAAATAAGACAACTCTCATTTGCTTGTTTTAATCATTGTAGCGGATCAGGTGAAACAAATTGCTACCACACTAAACGAAAATGTTCCAGGTTAGTATAACCAGTTCATAAAACATAACAAAGCACCGTTTATTCCTTTGTTGTATACTGTTTCGAATATCGATCACATGCATCGATTGACAAGAGATTTCCGAAAAGGACATTTTTCCGTTTGATATTCTCACAATACGAACAAAAACATTTTTAGCAACGTGACCAGTTATAATAAATTACACAGTTTCAAGCATATAAGCTTGAAAACCAATTTGGTCATTTCTAATTTTATACAACTGGGACAATATAATTGGGTGAAGATTGAATATAGGCCACAAATTATTCAATGTCTTGATATAGTGCACCAAACAAGACCTCAGAATTGTGTTGACAAACATTATGGTTCGAGACAAACGTCAGTAACGCATTATACAAACTTTTATCGTGATATTTACACACAAACGAAGTTTGCATTTTTATTTCGCACTTTTTCGAGATTAGAAATTTTGAGTTGATCTTAATGCGAAATAATTTATTAACAGTGTACATTTCACTAATGATCGAAGTTCCAGCCAATGCTTCCATTTGAAACTGCAAGAAGTTGTCGCACTGATGGGTCCTCGGGACTCCTCCAGCAAACACTTTTGTCTTGGCATTCTCAAAATCTGTTGTTTGTGTTGAGGTTGAAACTGTCACTACTGAGTATGTTTAAATGACAGTTGTCTTCAATTTACGCGAAAGCGCAATAAGCAAACAGGATTGTGGCAGAAAAAAATTCTGGATATATCATGATAATATTCGCCCTTTTTCAGCTTCCGTCAAAAACGCCTTCATTGATCAAATCTCCAAACAAATGAAGCTTCCAGGTGAGATTTTGTCGATAATGTCTGTAGATTTTCGGGAAATTCTGGTTAGTCTCTTGACTCCAGGGATTGTAAACATGTTGGAAAAATTAAAAACATTTAGAGTTCCGATCAACCCTGGTTTGCGTAATTATTCGGCATTAATCCTAACAGTTCAATGGAACCTTAAGAAATGCAAATAATCCGATTTGAGCCAGCTGTTACGTGTACAAATTTCCACTTTTATGCAGATGATGTGGTATCAACGCTGCGGGGACTTGTTGGAGGCACTGGTGAGAACAATTTGGAATAAAGTGATTATGGTCATTATGTGTTGTTGTTACCCATGCATGTTTATTGCGTTTTTATTTGTGCGGTTACACTTTTTTGATTGCTGTACTTGTTACGTGATATGATGGATTAGTGTTGGATAGATAGTACATACATTTTGTTTGCACTAATCTATCTTAGGCACCTTGATTCTTGCATTTCTGTGAACAACAGTTGTTTATGTCTTCGAGACACATATGTTGTTTTCCGTGCACTCACTGTGAGTTTTTCTTTGGTTTTACTAGGCTTTCACCAAACAGGATCAATCATCTTACTGACAGCATTCGCGATGCTACATCTACTGGTTGTCTGAAAGCGATCGCAAGCGACCGATATGTTTACAAATCCTGAAACGTTCCAAAGTGTCACAAAATGAGTGCATACCTTGCCTGTCCGTCCAACGTGAATATAATTTTCATATCGGCGTATTTTCGAGTTTTTATTGTGAATTCAGCTAACGAGCCTTGGAGTGATTACCTCATACTTCAGATATGTCAATTTATATATCCTGCTGTTTTCATCATTTGAGCTTTAGGCGAGGCATTTAATGAAACTCTGCACCAAACATTCACACAAGTGTAAAACGGACACACAGAAGCTTCTGATTAAAGCGCTATTTATTTACTTTGATGGTCAAACTATATATTCTCGTATAACACAGCTACAGCTTGGTAGTTCTTGTTTTCTTCTGGTTCAACCGGCCACTACACTGCCGCGCTGTAATACCCTTCAGTTAACCGAAACAGTGGCGCGACAACAAATTACTTGTATCTCAATTCAAACGAGAATAACATAAAACGGTTAGACATGAAAACTCGTTCAAGTTCAAAAAAGTTTAGAAATTAAGTATTGTAATATCTTGAAGCTGATTTACAGTTTGACCGGCGAGTCCAATAAATGAAGCTAATGATGGCAAAATTTCGTGGCGCTTATAATGACTGAACAGAGCGAAGTTTGATGTTTATGTGCTATTACTTTGTTGGTAGATGAGACCATGTTCAGGTTTTGCATAAATTTGTGATTGGTGGATACTGTAAGTTAGTCTTGCTCTGTCATATTTGCAAACAAATTGTATGAACACTGAGTTATCCTACTAATTTGGGGCGATGAATGTTTTGTTGATATTAATTCAGTGGCAAATTTCCAACAAATTTCTAACACATTTGTAAGCTTGAGGGCCTTCGAACACTACTGACATTGGTTAGGTCATGATACATGGAAAAACGACTTTCGAAACTTCCTGTTCGCGTTAAGCAAGGTATCCGATGAGTTTGAACTTCTAGGTTAATTGTACAATAATACTTAAGGCAAAGCTGCCGAAATTTTGCATCAAACTGTATTATTTAGACAGAACCAAATATAAAATATGTCTAATTTTGTTATTATTGGTCTAACTAGTTCGTGAAACAGTTAGTATCTGCCATTCGATGGCTGAAAATAGGTCGGAATTAGGTCTCTTGTATTGCAGTATGCTTTGATCAGAGAAACGGAGTACTTGATAGTTTCAAAAACAATATCTACTTTGGATTGAGCAGCCAATCCTACGTCTAGAATATGTTATTTGTATGTATGGTATGGAGCTAGAATCCCTAAACTAGTTTAGAATTAAGGAGTTTATATACATATACATAGATAAAAAAAGGGTTGAAAAGATTTTTTACTTTCACTCGTTCACATACTGTGAAGCGGATCGCATAGGAACGTTTGCTTTTTAGTCCGTTCGTTCTTGCTTTAATTTGAGTCTACGTGGGTTTTATCCTGAACTTGATCGTGGTAAGTTTAAAGGATGCAGCGTTTGGTAGCGATATTCAACATGTGCAGTCCCCAAACAAACGTCCATTTACGCACAGTCAAAACTTGTTTCGTAGATCGGTTTATCAGAAGTTATCGTCTTCTGTCGTGAGTAGCACTTTGTCTTCAGCTATGCTTGGTCAAACAACGTTCAGTGTATATTCTCCCATTACGTGATAATCAGACCTCTCTGTTCAACAACAACCCAATGCTTTTGCCCTCAGCCTTATCCGTTGTTAGTCGTGATATTTGTATGTCATACAACAGTAGTAAATCATGAGTATCTAGCGATCTACGGGCAACAGAAACTGGTAGATTAGGGTTCAGCGTAAAATATCCGCAAGTATAATCTCAAATGTTATGACCAAATAATCGATTGGGATGAGGATAGAACGTAATCAACACGGCATTTTTCTCATGGCACACCTTAAGAAGTGCACGTATTTCGCAATCGACTTACCAAACAATTACGTCATCTGAACCAGAGTACTCGTAGTCCTCACTACTATACTCACCCACTGAACCTGTTAGTTTGTGGGGTTGCTGTCCGGTTGTAAGGTCCAAATTACGGCCACTAGCTTCCTGATAATATATTCATCCGTTTATATCAAGATATAGTCTATTCAACTGGATCACCATACCAGTAGCCGGCAGCATTGGTATGTGGGATCGTTAGTTAGTATCCTCAGTGGTTAACACAGCCACTTCCTGACAGCAAATGGAGTAGTGCAGTGTTGAGTTTCAGATGTTTGTTTCACAATCTCCCCCATTACTTCCAGTTGATGCTTGCAAAGGAACGCAGGCAACAGAGGCCGGTTTATACCCTCCACCTTATGCTGTCACTGTTCGTGTTCGTTGGGTCACAGCGTCCTAAAAGTTGCCCAATAATTGCGTCACGTATTTTTCCAGGGAATGCTTTTTGGTCGACAGAGGTGAAGGGGATAGACCATAGGTACCACGATATGATCCGTATTTTGACTTTCCACATAGCTGACACAACTTCTTGAATAAACTAATAAGTTAATGAAATCCACACCACTATTCTGTGGAAGCACGTTTACGCACACACAAAACTCATTGCAGGGGTCCATTGGAATAACTATTAACCAGCGATCAAATGATAAACCGTTACATAAGTTTAAGTGTGGACTGACTTTTATAAGCTGTATCAGGAGGTCAGACCTTAACGGTGGATCGTGGAGTTCTGCATGCTTTTACGATTCGCAGCCAAACAATAAATTGAATAGAACTATGATATGGTGAGTGAAAGAACTGAAACGGAACGCGAATATTGAAAGTTTTTCGTGAACTGGTAACTACTGATATATCTTCCAAAAAATACTTGTGACAGTATGTTATACACCATATATCTATTTGAAGACTACCATAAATTTAACCAATAGTTCCGTGTAATAGATAGACGGTTTGTTCCACTTTAAGTTCGTCACTGCTGCCCGTTGTTTCAGTGAGATTCCAGTTAACGTGGAAGCCGTGACCAGGCAAAGGTTCATCGTGAATATCTCATTACACGTTATCTTATGTGACTGACCATATCTGTTGTATCTGTGTTACATGGTACCGGGTTATCGGTTTGGTTTATACATGTGTATCATGTATGAACAGGAAGGGATTCTACACGGTACTGTTTCGTATTGAAGAACAGACCAACATGTGAAATCACGTAATCCTACACCATGCTATGTTATATAATACAAGAGTAACGTTAATCTTTATGTAGAATGAATGAAGCGAACTGAATTTGCGAAGTCGGTTGTTGTGTGCTAATTCGAGATTTACGAAGCTTTCAAAAATTTCTCGATTTTTCGATTTACCGGTACAGCTTATACAACTGACAACCCGTTTCTCAATGAACAAACCGTTATTGGATATGTGTCGAAACATTCGATTAATATCAACTTGTCTCAATGAAACAAACGCTTCCGTTTAACGGATCCTCACTGAAATCAAACAAGCTATTTCACAACTTCATATGTAAAGTTTATGACAAAACTGACCTCAAAAAAATCAGTCGCTACATGGTCAGTTTATTGAAAGCGAACTATGTTGAACCTGAACAGAGTGCTCTCGTTAGGACCAAATTATGAGTAATCGAGTGTTGTATTCCCAAAATTTTTTGAATAACGATCAAACATATATACATCTATAAACATATATATATATATATATAGTGATCAACTGGGACGGAATTGTTTATGTAACAGGATAAATGAAGTGTGTAGTGTACAGTTATATCTAACAAGTGAGTGAAACGACAGATACGTGGCAGCCACCAGAGAAGAGGTCATTCAGTTAGCCGACGAAGGCGATTTGCCATGTAACTTTCAAAGTTCCGCAAGTACTGACGAAATCAGAAAGGATTCGCCAGCAAGAAAGCATTGGTTGTCGATGATTGTAAGATGCTACTTACGACAACTATGAGTAGTGGTTTATCTAATTTTCGGAGATTTCATCAAAACTGAAGGTCATACGAATCGTTTCGGCGCAAAAGTTCGTGGTCCAAGAAGAGAGAGCTTACTGAAAAGTAACACCCCTCTAACCAAGTCAGGTAAAGACTTTAAAGACTAAGTTTAGATGCTTCTGCTAACAGCGGTATAAACTCAACACTTTCATTTCACTAAAAACAGGTCGGAATTGTGGACCCTGGGATGACTGAATCAATCTCTCTGTGAGTGTGATTGTGTGTCTGACTCTGTCTATGTTGAGTCGTGTTGGGTCACACTGTTTCCAGTTTAGTTTGCCGGACAGTACTTGTTAACAACTTGGTTTGGACGCGTTTATCATGCTGGAACTAGATCACACTCCTGGAACACAGGCAAGTGAATGACATGTCAGTAATCTGACAACTGAACAGTATATTTAACTAGTTTTTTAGGCTGCCTGCGATTGAAGGGTGAAAAAAACCACTAACGAGTTCAATGCATGGCATGTCGGTACATGATCACTTACCTGTAGATCAGTTCAAAATCCGCTGAAAGGTTTGTTACAACAGGCAGTGTTGATAATATGCAAATAAGTGGTCGACCGCGCACACCAACAGATTACTGTTCTGCTAGTTATGTTCTGAGATGCTGAACAATCTTGAGTGATGAATTTATATGCAACGTCCATAAAAACCGAAGGAACTCAAAGTGGTCATAATCTCGGAATGCAATGCAATCTCCTAGAATACTTTGCAGCTTGTGCTGTCGTCACGTTCAGGGAGAGGGGTGTTGTGCAAGCAAAATCGCGGAGGAACGTTTGGCCATCTCTTGTGACTTTGTGGTTTGGGTGCTAATGCTCCCTTATTTTTTTCCTTGCGTAACGATAATGTCGAAATGCCAGTAGAACTGTACATTACTAGCGTTAATTGGCAGACTCATATACTTACCGGATACTATCAGCTTTGTGATCAAGGCAGAAATAGTTGAGTTTCGAAATATTACTCGATCGGCGCATACGTGAGCGACAACCGCTATTACAAGTTTCATCACCGTTATACCAGTTTAGTCCAATATGACTCAATATGGACAGCGCCAGATAGACAAACTCACACGCACATAGTGAGATTGATTCAGTCATTTCAGGGCCCACAGTTCCGATGTGCCTTTAGTGAAATCAGTGTTGATCGTATGCTGCAGTTAGCAGAAGTATCTACACCCACAGTCTGTACAATCCTAGAGAAGTCAAGTTGCGAACAAACACAGTAGTTGTAAGCTGTGCGGTACGCACATCACCCCGCCCCACTCAGTTGCAACAGTACTCACATGTATCAATATGTTATCGTTGCTCGTAGTCACCCAATCAAAACTCGTATGATGCAAATGTTTCGACCCAAACTAAACGGATATATCGTTTTTCATGATTAAGCAGATTTCCGGAGGACAAAACACGTCACCCTCCACAACATTTTTAAACAGGCTGTCCACGCCGACCCCGATAACGCAACAGGTTACCATCATCACAGATAAAGCTGTCATATAAGTTATTTTGAAATGAAACGGAACTAAACGGCTCAGTGGTGAGATCATGAAACTGAGATTTGTCAGGCGACGCTTATTGTTTTCTCACTGTGGCTATACGTTAAGTGAGAGTCCATAGAATATGTGATAAGCCTAAAAACACAGCTTGACGTGCCTCAGATTCTGCGGAAAACTTGTTTGGTTTTGACCACTCTTCTAATGATTTGTAAACCTGTTTCGTGCGTGAATGCAGCATTTTATTATCTACCGTTCAGTGAGAAGTCTGTCTTAATAGAACACCCCATTAGGGAAATGTATTTTCATTCTGTCTATTCACGCTCACTGGCATGTGCTGGTTTACAGTCCAGCATTGCCTTTCAAACGCTAAAACGGTCATAGGGCTTCGGGTGAACAACCTGGTGTTATCGATCGTGGACCGTGATGGCCAAAGTACTGGGCCGATGGGGCCGAGTGACTTTACTGGAATTGCGCGTACACCCTCCGTCCACCGACAAACAGTCAATCTGCCCATGATTTCGGCGGTTTGTTGTGCCTAGTCGTTCAGCTGACCAGGTCAGTTGTGGTTCCTGTTGGGCAAGCCCTATGGTTTGGACTCTGGATTTTGGTTCCTGGACAGTTGGTAGACAAACCAGAGAATGACTAACTATTGACCAGACGTCTTGAGCCAGGATCAGATTCATTTCGACAACCTATAAGCGTAACAAGGAACAAAACAAACACTGAGTGGAAACAGGTGCGTTTTGTTAAGGATGGGGATGTGGTGAATGATTTATTCTTTTCTGAACTATAATACCACATTTGTAAACAAACTTCTGGACATAACAGTATGACTAAAGTACACAGTAGCCAGTTCGACACAAACGGATAGTTCACGGATGCATGCGCACAAGTTCAAACCGCTTGCCAGTGCATGGTATACCGTTTAACAGACCCAAAACACAGTTCGCAAATGGGACCAGCTATCAAGCCAAGATGATGAGGATGGTCTTGAAAGATAGCAAGGAATGTGATGCGTGAACTAACGAGAGAATACATTGGCCACACGTTTTATTAAACACCATTAAAGTTATTATTTACGCGACTGAGAGTACGGAAAAATTGAGTGGATTGGCTGTTGCCTCAGAGCAGTCAGCGTTCCCAGAATGATGTTAGTGCGCTTTGTTCAAGCTCCTAAATTGTTACTCAATACACATGATCGCCACTTGATGGATGAAAATGGTATCCATTTATAGCGTAGAACGTTCGACCGAACGCTCCATGCAAAAATGATATGATCATTGACGGTGACACGATAACAGTCGACAGAACATCACGAAAATAATTTCTTGAACAATTTGGTTGGTGTCTCACTAACAGACATTCGAGTTCATTTTGTGATCTTATCAGATATCTGATTTTCTAATGCCAGAAATGAGATCTGTTGACAAACAATTCTAATATGATTCTTGCTAACTTTGTATGATCAATGTTCCGTAAACAACAATTCTGTAATACTTTTGTAAACATACGCCATTTGTCAAAATCACAATTCAACAGACTACATCAGTAACTCAGCCAATTTGAAAAGATGTTGTGGTTAAACGTGTTAAGACATTTTGAAAACAACTACATTTGGAACCAGCCTCTATTCTAAACTGTAAGATCACATCACTCTAACGAAACGATGGCAACTGTTTTGTGAACCGTTACACACTTACAAACAAAATCCATGGGATTCAGTATGTTTGCGTGAACTTAGTATAAAATGACATGTTCAGTAGTTTGAATACTGATCACAACTGGACTGCACACTGCTGGTTAGAGACGTCATCCAAGATAGTGTGTGGCAGTCATTGGCTTACCTGTAGGCATACCATTTCTAGTTCTTCCGCTTAGTCTTTTATAAATTTTCAAACATTTCAGTAGCGTTTCATTCTAGCCTATTTCAAGTCACTGTTAAGGTAAGCGGCGGCCCGAGCCACAGTAACTTCTGATCAGGCGCATAGCTACTACTATGATGATGATGATGATGAGACCGTACACAGAGTCTGCGGACAAATATGCTGACCCAACCACCTCTACGTCGAGTGTGTACACATAGAAAAACCGACATGCATTATTGCACATTCGATGACTTATTTAGCTATTGAAACCTCGTGTATTACGCATCTGTAATGCTGCTGATTTTGTTTCGACTTACAGCACTTGTCTAACTCCTATCTCATCTGAAATTTTCATCACAATTTCAACATATGGCGAATGGTTAGCAAATTGTCTACAGTGATACGGCTGGAAAGTTAGTGATATTTGAAATGTGGTGACATATCAAACATTAAAGGGGGAAGAAATTGCCATACTACTGAACTGATGAAGTTTGTCACGGAAACTCAACTTTGTACACACATGCACACCTATGGCAACCAGTATTTAATCCCATGTATCAACGAGCATTCATCGTTTCATGGCGAACGATCACCAGTAGGATCGCACAGAGTTCGTTACTGTTGGTTACATAGGAACTCAGTAGTCACTGCAGTTGGGTCGTTAAAAATAGGATTGCAGCTGCCGAGCTAGTCCTTATCTATTCGTTAGAACATTGTCCACAGCATAGTCAAGGTTTTGGAGGTGTTTAGAATGTGAGCAATGCGGTATAATTGCATAATCTCAGCTACGTAATCTCAGTTGTATCGAAATTCAAAAACACTGATCTGATTGAATTGTAGAATCAGGTCTACAAACTGGTGGCGACTGAAACATATACCAGGGATATCAAGGGTGGCCATGACAAAGCTAGTCAACAGAACAACGACATTCAACTTAAGCACAGAAATATATGATGACTGACCAGGCTGAAGCAAAATGATGAAACGCTGCAGATGTTTTCGAGAACTCTGTGAGGGTGTTCGAATCTTTAGTGTCCGCCAAGCGCATAATGAATGCATATGAAACTTGTCTAATGACAGATTGCTTACTGATTCCGGATTGCTCCTATCGTAGTAATTATGTTGCCTATATTCATGGCAAACTCTTCAACTACGTCCTTGAATTTAAACATAAAACTCATTTCGCCTTCCTTCTTGTAATCTGCTCCTACAAAACATCACTGTACTTAACCACAAACCGGTTCGTTTTTTAAGCTAATTTTTAATGAACACACTGATTCTCATCTACAGTTCTAAGCTGAAAACAATCTAATTGTATTTACTGACATGTTTTGTCATGTTACTGGTTATTGAGTTAATCTAATTGTTTGTGTATGTGTGTGTGTACACAAACCGCATGTAGTATTCAAATTATCAAACTTGCTGTGCGATTTCTATAGCTTACTTAGAGACTTTTTATAGATACACACTACACTAATTAAACATAGCAAATGTGCCATATGAGGCCATGAGAAAACAACCGTGAACAAAATTTAGGTACAAAGCTTGTTTAGGAATTTTTCTACGTGAATGGAAACGACGATTCACTGATATATAGTTTGTGTATTCAACCAGTGTTGGTAAGCAAGATCATGTTTTTGCGTTACTCACCACACCCCATGACACTCCAGCCTCCATTGAATTCGACATTGTCATATAGATTCTGGTGAAACCAATCTACTACCTTTTGCGATACACAACAACAAAAACTATATAAAGCTTGTTCTCTTCAACACTGTCTAGCCGATTTCACAAACGATGCGCCCACTCACTTTGATTCTGTTGCCAGTGATTGTTCTATTGGGACGTAAGTTTACCTTACTTAAATAAAATCATTTTCGATCAACTACCTGAGTTCACTACTCATTAGCTGAACAGACATTGTAGGTTAGTATAACCAACTATGTAACATCAATCTGTCCTGAGACGGTTCTGTAATTGGTGGTACAAACAATCTCCACAAAAATTCGACGTTGGTTTATTTCATCCAACAAAATGCTTGGTTGAATGTATGCTACTTTAGGTAATAATGGACGCTACCATTAACACACAACTCGATTCCATGTGTGCGCGCATTGTTTGTTTGATAAAATTTATGCATAATATTGCAATGGTTTGATGGGTAAT
Source organism: Paragonimus skrjabini miyazakii (assembly GCA_014338405.1). NCBI lineage: Eukaryota > Metazoa > Platyhelminthes > Trematoda > Plagiorchiida > Troglotrematidae > Paragonimus > Paragonimus skrjabini miyazakii. The sequence goes on along the minus strand of JTDE01002859.1, from coordinate 10,545 downwards.
TTGAACGGAAGGTTGCCGGTTTCATACGAACTAGTAAGTACAATCGAGAGCCACAATTTTGTAATAATTAACACTGATTATTCGTAGAAACTTTGGCAAGACACATTGGGCTTGATCTAGATATATAATCCTCAAACACTTCATGCTTCAGCGTGTACGGAAACTAAACTCAACGAGTGTTCTCGTTTGTCAGTACAACTTACATGGGTCTTAATTCGTAGTTCACTAGTGTTATTGGAACTGAGTATAGAACCAGCTCCGGTGATGAACACGAGTTTGTTTTCAAGCCCCACTTATCTTGTCAGATTGTTTCATGTGAATCGTACATAACATGAGTTCTATTTAATCAGGAAATACAATAGACGACTAACCTATGAATGTTTCGTAAATATATTCAAATTTGACAGAACAATATGTGAATGAGTGTATGTAGAAAACTACTGCCTCCGGGCACATGTATCAAACGGCCAAATGTAAATACCTCTTCAACATACGAAGGATACACTTGGCTTTTCATTGGCTGCCTTCGACAACTGGCATGGAATAAACCATATACCTTTCAATTAGGTTTTGTTATTATGTAAATGGTATAGTTGACTGTTTACGGCACTAATCTAGATTGATGTTAATAATTCCTTCTCACAGGAATCCCAGCAATTAATTCGTTAACAGTTACCTCTTCAATATGCACCAAGTTAAACTGCTGTTGAATGGAAGCTTACGGCGTAGCAACTCACCACCTCGCTTGGACCCGGACATTTTCTCACTGTCCGCATATACCTTGTGATTGCAATTTCCGGTCTCAGCACTATAAGCTGTAAAGTCACGATGCACAAATCTGCCTTGCCTTTTTGTTAGCGAAAATTCTAGTTTGTGGTAAGCGTGTGCAATCTGATGAGATTGATTTCTTACGAGCATACTCGTAGTACGCAATATATTCTACAGGCACATAAACAAAGTTTTCTATTCATTGAGAACATAAAGACGTGTATTACATGTTTATGACTCATGCACAAGTTCTTATTGAGCTGTGTCTACTAATATCATAAAGGGCAAGTCGGACATTTTGACGCCAACTACCTCTTTATACTCATTAACCAACATTATGCAACGTAGAGATACCAGGAGACAGAGTACTGCCAAGGTATAGGGTTCCGCCGACAGTTATGCAAAACAAGATCTGACGGACATTCACGGTCAAAGGCCCAGTAAGACGTACGCACTAATAGCATATTCGAAAACCAAATTGGCGTTCACAGCGTGACAGCACGCCATGTTATCGTAGTAGTTTCATGATTAATTCCGAGCCCATGATGAGCAATACTTTACTAACCAAAACAATGAAACATTTGGGTCGAAAACAGTCATAACTAGAATCTTCTAATTTGTTACTACAAAACAAGCATGGAAAAATACACACATACAATCTTTTCTAGGCCGTGATATTCCCTGGCCTGTCAGCAAAATACCCATTAAGACACTTATATGAATGCCGTCTTTTTGGGTTGACATCTACAAATGGTCCGCAGCCACAGTCTGATTGTCATGCGCAAATCGGCAACAAACATGTGAATTCAAAAACAGTTTTTTTCCAAAGCAGCTTAAAAAATGAACGTCAAAAACAACAGTTTATACAATTTAGTATCTGACGAATTTACTTGCTTCCCATCAGCCATATACTTCAGTGTTGATGTTCATGTAGCAAAATCGAATAAACTTAACGAAAAAGACGCAATTACACGCACACACACACACAGGTATACACGCTCAAACACAAATGTGAACAGTAAATATATAACCATCGAGCGCCACACATTTCGAATCAGCCAAGAAATGCGCGATAGCTTCTGAAATGAGCTTTATTTGTATGAACACGAGTCATGTTCTGCGAACCAGTGGTGTCCTGTCAAGGATTATTGACATAAGGAAACAGTTTTATTTACATTGAACAGCATATTTGGAAGTGTACAGAAAAAAGGTGAAACAATCCTTTCACTATTTATTGTGTTGCTTTTAAAAGTTACTTCAAACACAACACTTCAATTTCTACACATTCATATTTCAGTTCATTGCACTGAAGCTATAACTGTGGCAGGCAAGTACAGTTTAATTTTCCTTAATCCAATTGTATATACTTTGCACTGAGTAGTATAGTTTCAATGATTTAATTGCATCAATCATTAAACAGGACAATTTTTGTTCAGTTGTTCACCAGGTGACACCTTTGAAAAGCAGTGCACGTTACCAACGTTCATGGCTATTCTATGCACCACTTCCTTTGAGCCATAAGCTGCGTTAGTCCTCACACTCAGAGTTTACATACCTAGTCCCAAACGTTCCTCATAAACTATTTAGTCATTTCTATGAATTTTAGTTTAGTTGCTGTGAAAACGATGCTGTTCACATTAGTTGAGCATATTCAATTGTTGTTCTCTAGAAATGGAAAAGAAACTTAAGGAGATTTTGGGAAATCGCGTTGATGGTGAGTGCTTAACAGCCGTGGTTTTCCACTTTGTGTTAGTTTATATGTGTTTAAGTTGCAAACTAGTTGAATATTAGCTAGTTATTCAAAAACGTTAATATATTTCCCAACCAATAAATCATGTTGTCTATCTCAGGTCAAATGGTTCTCAGTTTAGTGTACTTTGGGCGCTCCATGCTACCCTGTTACCCCGTGTAAAATTCATCCGGTATTAATATATCTTGGAAGATACCTTTCCTTCGAAATGATAGATTTCTAACTGATTTGTTATAGTTGAATTTCATGTGTCTTCTTTAAAAAGGGTGGCTTTCCTGAAAAACACAGTTTTAGTCATTGTTATTCAATAATTTTCTAGTGAGTTCATCCAGAAATTGTAAACTCTATTCGCTTGATGACAGATAAAAGCTGTTCAAGCAACAGCTCTCAATGTACTAGAAACCGTGTTTTAATCGAAAACAAACTTTGTGAACAGTTGTCATCTGCCATAACTAACTTATTAGTGTATCCGTTTCCTTGGAAAGACAATTTTTCAAAGTGGCACAATGACTCTAATCAAGAGGTTTGAGAAACAATTCTAGCGTAGCTGTTTCCACTGACTTGTTGATTGTCGTATCTCTTTTCACTTAATCGTTGTAGATGAAATGATAACAGGACTAGCCTATGCTCTGACCAGCAATTATCCAGGTTAGTATCTCTTTATTTCTGCTACTGCCATAAACTACCAACTCGATGCAGACAAATGTAACGGAAAAATAACTTCTCGATTAGTCTCAACACACACCTTTGATTCAATGCACGCTATGCTCCAACATTTCAGTGTAATCTGCAACAGTTATTGCTTAGTTAATTACGAAATCTATATTCAGAAAATATTTTTCATCATTGTTTGTCGCTCTAGGGAGACAATCAAATACCGTCTAATACACTGCATATTGTGTTCGTCACAATAAGCATGTTACCTTCAAACCGGCTAAGTGGTCTCAATAGCAAAGTGCTTGGTGCCAAAATTCATTTCACAGTATCGATGGAGTGGTGTTGTTTAGTTCAAAATCCGATTTCATCACTAAGTACGCACGTTTGACGTTCGTATTTAAAACGGCTTCTGGATGCAGTTCAAACACCATCACATTTAAATAATGCGGAATGATAGCCATGCTTACGCGGTAATATCACTGGAATACTACTCAATGAAACCAGTGGGAATTCGTGGTCTTTGTGATATTTACGAAGTAATTTCAGTTTGCTTACCTATGGCGAGTGGACGCGCTGCGTGAATTGAGGGGACATACTTGTCCACGTTAGTCTGTGCTCAGTGCAACACTCTTCAAATGTGAACACTGTCCATTCCACATTGCATAGAGTAGACGCACCTGGATATTGATTCATATTCAGGGACTGTAACGCACTTCCGTTATGGCACTGTCCGCCTGTCTATAGAAATTGTCGTTGAACTTGATCTCAGGAATTTGTGCGCTTACCTTTAATCATTTTGTTAGGTTATCCATAAAGTGCTCCCAGAATAAGCCTACCTTTGCACCCCATGATAGTGAAGTTCAGTAATGACACACAATAGAGAAAGCGACACAACTGCCAAGTCGATATATACTCACTTGTGACACTTGAGACATTCTTCACTTATATGAATGTGAACGACTAATTCGCGATTGATGGCTTTGAGTATCTAGACCGGTAATTTGACAGATTGATTATGCGTTAATCTCATGATTGAATCAGGATAATATATACTGTTTCAGTATTCCATATATTTTTGTTAGCGGAAAATTACCGAATGGCATTCTCTTCCGAACGATGCCCTTGATGACTGGTTTTTGATGTAAATCTCTTACCACCTAGTCTCCATTCATATGGGAAGCGGTTGGGTTTAAACAACGTCCTGTAGGTCGTTAAGCATTTTCGGTGAAAAATCACAGAACTCTCTCAGAGTTTTTGTTCTTGTAATACCTGCTCAACTTTGTCTGTGTTTGATAAGGCTCTGTCAGTGGTAGACTACTGATTGGCTACATACGCATGATGGTAGATAGATAGCTTGCTATGCAGTCAAGTGATAGAAATATTAGATTATATTCTGTTGTATTTCTCCGGTTACCTGAAAGCAAAGTAAATTGGGTTGTGTGATAGAAAACGTTCGCAACCCATTATGGAACGAAGCTATAATAGATTTCTATTATTTGACAGAGTCTAGGAAAATGTTACCCAGTTGTACCACTCCCAAACACTACACTGAAAAACAAAGGCTTCACGTTTCAGTCATAATCATTTCTTTTCACAACTTTTTAAAAATTGTAACCGTTGTAATTTCCAAAAGAAACGCTTGTCAACCAAATTTTCGGTTTCGTTAACACTTACCAAAACTAGCACATCTACTAGTACTTCTGAATGTTGAACAATTTTTGCTTTTGTTACAGATTCTGACAAACAGAAACTGATTGATGAATTTGCTAAAGACGAAAATCTACCACGTAAGTGCGCTGCAACCATAAACCTAAAGTCAAATGAGTGTATAGCCGTGTTTGTAAACTTATTGTTATCATTGTAAATAAACAAACTTATTGGTCAATTGTAATTTATCGTGCCAGTATGTAGTAATATTTAATATGTGGGAGTGGTTTAAGGAAATGCCACGTTTAATTTGTAGCTAACATTTGAAAACCTTAACTTTTATCTGTTTGCAGCTGATGTGCATGCCGCATTAAAGAAGCTTGTTGGAAACACCGGTAAGAATGATTCGAATACAGTTTATCCTTATTGATAAATGGATTGAGAATAACACAACGTTATGAGCAAGTTGTAATACTCTACGTTTCAACCACCTCGGGTGACCTTCCTCAGGAGTGTTTTAATCTAAATCACACTATTAAAAGAAACAGAGGTCATGCGGGATTTGCCGTGGTTAGGTCAATCTGCGCTGCAAATAAATCGGTTGGTCGAATCGTTTGCCCATTAGGTGGGGGTTCAGACTGATGTAGATAAGATTCGTTTGTGTCCGGTGTTGTTTATCCATCCACACTACACTGCAGACAGGGGTTTGCTATCATTGCGATTAACACAAACGTGTTGTGTGCAAATGGTGAGAGCTTCAGCGTAGCGGCCCTCCGCATGGGAAGGCAGACCCTGATGAATCACTCGAACTTGTTCAAAACCTACGTTGTGATTCCCTGACAGTGCATGCAGTGCGATGACTGAATCCTTCTCTAGCTTCTGAAGTTGATATGCATCCTTAGGAGGAAAGCTCGTGTGCCTGTTGTGTTCGGCAACTCGTACTTCCAGTTGTCTGCTTGTCTTTCCTATGTAGCAATCATTGAAATCCTCTTTGATTCGTTGTGAACCATATGCAGAAATTGTTTAACAATGTTATTTTTGGATAGTTAATTTCTCATGTAGCGTGAGTATATTTCATTGATCTGAACATGTGCACTGTTGGCACATAAGAAATGGTATGACATATTTGAAGGATGTGTTTTGTTTGCACCAAAATTCCCTGTGATCTGAACTACAGGAATTTGTCATGTTAGGTTAACGCTTATATTTTTGTGTTTCATGTACCCTCAAGTTATCGTATGTTTCTGCTTTTCTATCTAATAGGTTTTCGCCAAACGGGATCAGTCATTCTGTTATGCTCATTAGTGATGGTGCATTTATTGGTATTCTAAAAGATTACGTATAAACCAGAAATGTCTACAGCTAATGGATCCCCGTGGAAGATGATAAACCTCTATCTATAAAATATGTCCACATGTACTGTTTGTTTCGTTCAGCATATCATACAGCATCAAAATATTTGCGTTTTGTTTTACATACGTTGTTGGAACATTCAGCACAGTTGTATGAACACATCGCCTGGTCAAATATATTCCACTTAAGGTCTTCCTCTTTCACTGTACTTACCAAACTTGTGACAAAATTTGACAAATTTTAACATGGAAATAACCATCAATGTGAGTATCCTGACTACTGGCGGTTTAGATGGAAAGCGGACAACAAAGTTGAGACGTTCAAGAAAACTCAACACAGAGTAATGTAAAAGGTGCGCCATCGTTTCTCACGTTTCTCGGGTACCCACTAGGTAGCCCAAATCAGCTGTTGGTGATCAGAAGTACTCACAGTGTTGATGACAGCGCCGAATCTCCCAATGAGTTGATCATTTGGCAAACGTGTCTTGTAATGTTGTCAATACAACTTGAAAGTTGACAGGATGTATTATGGTACACAACGCGGTAAGGTTGCTATAAATGAGTAAACCTGTCCATTTATACTTCTGTTGTAAACTGTATACTATGATGAAATCCGCTGGTTATGTGCAGTACCCCATTGAATTCAAGTGTGGTATTATTGTTATGAACAAATTCGTGTGCCAGTGTTTCGGAGAAAATTTCCCATTAGGTCGGGATCAGGCTTACCTTTGGATGTGTATGTTAGCGAACTGTTGTAAACGAAGCTCGTAACCAGCCCCGGCTACAGAGTTGATGGAGTGACCTGTTTATTGCAACTCGCGAGCGAAACATGCACGCCAAATCGTAATCGACGGGATGGAAATATACGTTAGAAGATTACGTTACTGACAAGTAGTTTGACATACTTGCTATCTTAGACAGCACTCGATTGTGAACAACCTGAGATTGGGATGGGCTGAAACCACAGCAGACACATATTGTCCAGATGCGGCAAGTATTGATCTACAAGACCAAACCTGAAACTCAAGTAAATTTACGTTGAACCCAGTTACAAGCTCAGTTCACTGAGCCGTGATCCAGGGGTGTGACAGACCAGCACAAGTTCGTAAGCCGGTTCGACTCCAACACACGCCCATAATTTTAGAGTTTTGTTCTTTTACACATAACAAATCGAAGAAGTGGCCGATTCATGCAGAACACGCATATGGGCCCTCAGCATTCGGCAGCCAATTTCACTACCAGTTAGATTGTAATAAATAAGGAGAATATTTGTCGTAATGCAGTTAAAATAAACGGTTGCATTAGACTACTCACACTATCACTGAGTAGAATCATCAGCATATATTTGGATATCGAAGAAACGGGGGGAAATCAAGAAGAAATGCTGGTGTGTAACTTGACATGAAATGGTTTTCTTCCATACAACTGGGTATTGGCAACGGCAGCACACAAGACGTCCTTGAAGCAATGTGATATGCAAGTGAGTGCGTTGTTGTGGTGTTGAAGCTTATACGCCATGTGTTCATTTTCCAACTAAAATATATATGCACTATCTGCGTTTTAGACTCACAGCGTTATCAGTCATCTGTCGCTTATTGAGAATGTTTCCTAGGTTGCGTCCGGCGCCTCATTTAATCTAAGTGTATAATCTGCCTTCCATGGTCGCTGCACTGTATGACTTCAGGTAATCTGATTTACTTCCTACTCTTGTTCACGACCTAGTGCCGTTGACGAATTCATTGCGGCGATGAAATCTTTAAAAAAATGGCGGCGCAAGGTTGGTAGATGAATCCTGTCACATGAAGGTATTCGCTACCCTCAACATCTGTGTTTCGAGCCTAATCGAGATATTAAAATCTATAGTCAAAAATCGCGATCTTCTATTCGCAATGTTCTCGATTCTAATTCTTCCTGAATCTCTAGCATGTTTGTCTGGCACATCTACACGGTACATGTCAACTAATTGACCAATTTATCGCTCTGTAAATTCACATCAGAAACTTTGACTTTCGAGGATATACCAATCATGGCTGTATTTGATCACTGTCTTGCAAACAGAAATTTGAGTTTATTTTGTGATTTTATTGGATATCTGATTTCCTACTGCCAGAAATAATACCTGTTGATAAACACTTCCAATAAAATTCATGTCACCTTGATAACATCAATGTTCCGTAAACAACAATTCTGTAATACTTTTGTAAATATACGCCGTTTGTCAAAATCAAAATTCGACAGATTGCATTAGTGACCCCACCAGTTTGAAAAGGTGTTGTAGTTAAACATGTGGAAGCAATTTCGAGGTAACTAAATTTGAAACCAGTCCTTATTCTATGCTGTAAAATTACCACACTCTAACGAATCGATGATAACTGTTTCGTGAACCGCTACATACGTACAAACAAATACGTGGGATTGAATTCGGTAGCGTAAACTTAGTATGAAGTGATAGCTTGAGTACCCACTAACAAATAACGATATCTCAACGATAGTCAATGAGAAGGTTAAATCTTTATTGGTGGGTCGGTGTACGAGCTTAATTCAGTGGCGCTCGTCCGGACCGTGTCCTGTCCCGTTCAGTTGTGTTGTTCCTTGTTCCGATTCGAGTACAACCGCGTCATGCGTGCCTGGGTATCGACCGCGCTGAATCATATACAGTTGGAGCGTTCCAATTGGCTGAGTGTGCAGATGGTGACCGAGTGCGCGTGCGTTCGGATGTGGAAGAAGGTTTTCGGGCCGGTGGATGCGTGGGTGTGCATGAACAGGTGGGGACAGCGAGCGTCACTTTGTCTTAGGCTTGTCACGTGATGCGCTGCGTGAGAAGGCGAGACGACGGCTACAGACTTATCTTCAGATATGTGAATACTGAGCACATCTAGAATGCACTCGGTGTCTCCGGACAGATATGCTAACCTAACCACGTCTATGTCAAGTGCCTTAGAAAACCTGACATGCATTATTGCATATTCCATAGTTCATTTAGCGAATAAAACTTTGTGTATTACTGATCTGCATTTGCTGCTGATCTCCTCTAAACTAAAAACACTTGTCGGGGTCTAATCCCATGTCAAATTTTCATTACAACTTCCCCATATGGGGGACGGTAAGCAGGTTGACGACAATGATATGGCTGGATAGGGGACTGATATTTGAAATGTGGTAACACACCGAACATTGGAGCGGAAAGAAATTGCCATACTACTGTTCTGATGAAGTTTGTCACGGAAACCCAAGTTTGTACACACATGCACATCTACGGCAACCAGTACTAAATCCCATGTATCAACGAGCATTCATTATCTCATAGCGAACCGTCACCAACAGGTTCTCACAGAGTCCGTTACTGTTGGTTACATAGAAACTCACAAAGCATTGCGTTTCGGTTGTACTAGATCTCACTGTAGTTGCCGGGCTCGTCCTTCTCTATCCGTTAGAACATTGTCCACAGCACAGTCATCGTGTTCGATATTGTATGTACAAGGTGTTGTAGATGTGTAGAACGTGAAACGTTGCGACATAATTACTAAATCTCAACTACGTAATGTTAGTTGTATCAAAATTCGAAAACACTGATCTGATTGAATTATAGAATCAGGTCTACAAACTGGCGACGACTGCAACATATACCAGGGATATCAAAGGTAACCATGACAAACTCATCCGACGGAACAACAGCATTCAACCGAAACACAGAAATGTACGATGACTGAAATAGCCGAAACTATCGCTTCTTGAACAAGAGGGGAGGGGACATAACAACTAAAAATAGCTACGTCTATATTCGAACATAAAACATCAAGGCTCATACACCTTGCAAACAAACAACCGGGCTGTAAGTGACAGTAAGGCGTCATCAGCGAAACAGCTTCCTCACGCCTTTCACTGTCCCGCGTCATTAAATACACACAATTAGCAGACAACTCGACCAAACAGCGTCAACATTCACGCCACTGAGCGCGGTTAGCCGCCATCTCACTTGACGTTTAAAGCCACCGATTTTGTGAGTCGTGAGGGCTCCAGCCCGGAAGACGAACCCGATCTACAGTAGCCAACCCCTTCGTGAACGATTTCATTTGTCTACGCCAGATCATCGTCTGTCCACTTCGCACCTCGAGCCAATCGGCCGCAGCGTCGGCACACAGTGCTAGGTGTGGTAAACGATTAGCTGGCATCCTTAGTACATGGCCTAACCATCTAATTCTGTGCAAATGTAGTGACTGAACAAAAGAACTCGTCTGACAATCAGTGCCAAACACCCGCTTCCTAACCTCCTCGTTGCTTATTCGTTGGTGCCTCCCGATACGAGCGATTGAACGCAGACATCGGTGGTCAGATACCTGAAGACTGTTCAGGTCTTCTACTCTGATCGAC
>JTDE01002858.1:80187-94930 GCA_014338405.1 Paragonimus skrjabini miyazakii | reverse complement strand
AGCTTGACTAAAACAAAAGTAGGCAAAAAGCCAAGATCATAAAAAATGTACAAGTTAATGCGACTATCAAAAATATCATTTATTATAGTCGCTACACTACGCCAAGTGCCCACATTAAGTGGACTGATCGTATGAACAATGCGGCAGTTGGCCGACGCGTACTCTGGAACGCTCGCGGTGCGCGATCAATTGGTCAACTAGACAAAAAAGCGTTCCAAACGCTTTTCGGGGTTTATATAAGGCCGCTCCTCTTGTATGGTCGTTTATACCGGCCTGAAGAAAGACATCTTGACCATTGAGCGTGTCCAGTGCGTGGCTACCAAACTAGTCACTGGTCTCAGTAGTGTCGCGTACGAGTCTCGGCTTGAAATTCTTGATCTATACTCACTTAAATTTCGACGACTGCGCGATGAATTAATTTTCACACACTTCCTCTTTAGAGTAGGCCTCGTTGACCAGTTTTTCACCGTAGCGAATGATGACGGTCGGCGAGGACATAACGCAAAGCTTTTCAAGCTTCGTCCTCGGACTTTTCTTAGACAGCAGTTTTTTTCCTACAGGGTTGTTAACTTCTGGAACAGTCTCCCTGCTGGGATCGTCAGTAGCGCCTCTAGCGATCGCTTTAAAGCATTACTTGATTCTCATTTTCCAAAATTCCTTTTATGCAAGTAATCTTAGTTTATTTTTTGATATTTACTGTAATTCCCAAGAGCGGTGCTACACCCTATTTTCACTGAATGCCTTTCAGATCAAAAGACGCCCGCTTGACATTGAACAAGAAAAACCGACTGGATCCGGGATCCTTGGGCCTCTGCCTTGAACCCGTGTAACAATCGCTGAATCACGTTGCACAGCTTGCGATCGTTAAGTCAGTACTTCGTATGCCAGCTGAGCGTTCACCGTACCGAGCATTATATACTTAGACCACCAACAGTTGGCTAAAACCGCGTGGTGGTCAAGCAACAATGTGGTCACGAAATATGAAGACCCTGACTGCTCCACTGAGCAGAGTATGTAAGTGTGTCCTGCTTGGCTGGGGTCCTCGTGATCACTCAAACCGCTGGTTAGAGACGCTATTCGTGATTGAGTTGTGTCGCAGTCAATGGCGTACCTGCATCCACACCGTTCCTACTTCTTCCACTTAGTCTTATTGATTTTCAACCGTCTTAGTAACGTTTTTTTCTGAGATATTCCAAGTCACTTGAGGTGAGCGGCGGCCCGAGCCACAATACCTTTTGGTCAAGCTCATGGCTGCTATGCTGATGACGATGAAACCCTAACCTGAAGTGAAGTATGGGAATAAAGCGCCGACAGTATGTTCCCATACTTGGTCGGTACACCTCTGCGTTTAGGCGACTCTAAACGTGTAAAGCGATCCACCGAGTTGAACGTACCTTTATAGTTGAGAAATGTGGTAATTGTTGGCCGGCGGCATACATAACGCTGCTGCGGAATTCGAGGAATAGTAAAAATATGGTCTATACGTCCCCGGGTAGTGCGAAACCCTTCCCGTTCTTCCCTAATGTTTTCCTCCCCAGCTGCTGTGAGTCGATGGAGTATAATGGATACCGGAACCCTATTAATGACTAACTGAAGTCAAACTAATTCCTCTATGGTTTTTGCAAGAGTCCCTGATACCCTTCTTGAATATGGGGACTATTATTGAGTGACCCAAGCACGGGGGAATGGTCTCTGTCATCCGCACAAGTTGAAACAGCCGAGGCAAAGCCACCACTAACGCCTCCCAACCTTCTTTGAGAAGTGCCAGCATAATGTTATCTGGGCCAGAAGACCTATTGCGTTTAGGAGCTGAAATCCAATTGTGAATTTCAGATTTACTGGGTGGTTCCAAATCTAGCTACCAGGGTTCTACATTACACGTTTGTGGCGGCAGGAGGCCAGCTGAATTGACCTTCAATGTTCTGCCCATCACTCTAACCGTCTGGACTTACTATAGATGAGTGTGCAGTCTGCTCCGCTGATAGCTTCACTGACAGACGGTAACATGTCTTATCTCATGTTATTTCGGCATGGGTCTGTAATCCAGAAGTTTTGGATCTTTTGGCAATTTCGATTTCTGAGCAGTTCGTCTTCAGTCACTTGCAATACTGAAAGGATGGATGTGTTATATGGATGCGTATTGAATTTGGCAATCGGTAGTCGAGTACTTTAGTTGACAGTCACGGATATAGTCTACGACTGCCTCCAATGGAGCTGGGAGAAAAAAGTAACAGGAATAACGGGAATAAGATGGGCAAATATCAGCGGTAATGATAATGACCAGTCATGGGTGAGTTTACTATTAACGTGTACCTAGTCGAGATTAGCTGAATGTGATAGGACGGTCAAATTAAAAGTAATCACATACAACCAACAACGTTGAAAGCTTACACATATCAGTATCAACTGGATACATGCACACATAATCAGCAACAGCATACAAGTCGAAGGGTGTGGATTCTGAAAGAAGTGCGTCATCCATAGCGGCCGCACTAGTAATACGTTTCTCAGACGTTTGATGAATCACTGGTTCCACGACCCACACTTTCTCAGGTAGCCCGACACTTAGTCAATTGCTGGGCTATATCTGAGTTCCTTATTTATATGAACTGCAATGTTCATTCCGAAAATTTTCATGTGCTCCCGAGCTGCTTTGTCGCATGTAACAGCTCCTGATGCCTGAATTATCCGTGCATTTTTGAGCTCAGTATCAGTTGCACTGTACAAGTTTCTAGACGTTGTGCTTGTGTACCAACCTGGTTTGAAAGCCACCCGAGCTTTGATGAGTCGGCTTTTGTTGATATCATTGCTTCATCACAGACGTCTAGTTTTTGAGCTGCCGGCAGTCACCGAACGGCAGGGTTACCATTCAGTAAAGTTGAGAACAAAACGAAGACGTACCAGCATGAACTTTCATCCAATTCTGTAGACCTTAACGGAACCACGGTGCATACGGCTGATGCCTCCAATTGACCTTAGACCAGGCTTGACCAAGAAGAAAGACCGACGCGTATCATTACCAGAACTGCTGCTGGTTAGAGGCAACCCGTGCTGGTCACGGTCGAATGAAGTTATCTCGGTCCCTGTTTCTTGTCACACTGAGACTAGGCATTTCTCGGTCGATAGAACTGAGCTTTCACATCACCATCTAATTAAACGCTATAAGCTGTGATTTAATCACGTACAAGTAGACATCTCTTTGACAACATGATCCGCCGCATAAGCAGATGATAGATCATCTCAACATTAACCCAGACATTTAGCAGATGACATAGCGAATGACATAGGTACTGCTTAAAAAAAATCTAACGACGATCTGGCCATCTTGTTCAGGGCTGCACATCTTCTAGCTTGGCCGAAGGCATCATCCAGGAAGTCACCTAAAGTTTAGTACTCATATTGACTGGGCAGCACGGGTGTTCTCATTTTAGTGCACTGATTACTGTCCCTGTTGCTGTTCACTGGAATGCAGTGAATTTCGACTATCAATTTTTGCGACGTCTTAGTGCAAGAGACCGGCTGACCGGCCTGTTTTAGAGTGATGACTTCAAACTGGCATTTACTAAATCGCATCCTGGGTCCATGCAGCGGACAGGGGAAACTGGAAACAACCACTATCATCGTCGTTATCACAGTTACCTCAGTAATTTATATTGTTGCTTGAATTTAGCATGCATGAAGAAGAACCTTAGTTTGAAGACCGGAGAATGGGTTCACTTTATTCCTGATATCCCCACGTCTAAATTCAGATAATTAACACAAAGGCATCTGTACCTTGCAAATTGACAACGGAGTTGTAAGTGAGGGTATGACTGCGTTTACAATACATTTTTCTTGTGGCTTCTATTGTCTCTTAGACTATCTACAAGAACAGTGTCATTGTTATCAGCTGCCTGTTATGTGTTCTACAGAAAATCTAGTAATGCGATTAAAAAAGGTATGAGAGAAAGTTGGAAAGGACAGTAGGAGTGATGTCACCGTCTGTATGTGTTCGCCTGTCCACTTCGACAGATGTAACAAATACAAGAATAAATCTCTGAACAAGTCATGGTCCAGAGTGCTACCAGAACGATGAAAAGCTTTTATCGCAGAGACTAGGAATACAACCCTTCTCAGAGTACAAATTCTGTTTTATTCCAGCTCCGCGTCAGGAAACTAAGAGGTATTTCTATCTACTGGTCTACTTAATGTTGATGTCTGTCGGCGGCCACATTGTCCAGTTTATTCCAGCAAAATATCGTAGTAAGCAGGAAGTCTCACAATGTCGTTATCTAGCCCCCTAGTGGCAGTTGTGTTCTCTCTCTATATTTTCTGTTCAGTTAGCTAATTCCGAATGCGCTTTGTTCTCCGTTTCAGTAGCTGGATACTTCATGCCCAAACAGTTGTTTGGTAGAACTACCGATGTCAGGTTTGTTTGTTTATTGCACTTGTACATAATCCCGTTTAGATTCTGATTCTACATGGCCTGCGACGGACGATTTCGGATCTCGTTTTCTCGAAGTTGATGAATACGTCTGTGGGTCGATCGACGATATCTCTGTGGTATGTGTGCTTTCAGTTGTGTTTCTTTCTATTAATATGAGTTCATTGATCTAGGCTTACTATGCACGATCAAATAGCCTTTACTTCGTCGCCTTTAGTGACATTGTGCGTGTTTTTGTGTCGTAGCCTCAAGCTCGTGTGTTTTTGCAGGTTTCGTTTCTATCAGATCCACAATATCAAGAAACGTAAATTCTTGGTGGTTTTGAACCGGCTAATGGTCCAAACTTTCAGTTTGTGTGTAGAATACACGGCCTTTTACATGGATTCATTGAAATTCCAACTCGCAACCTCAGTTTGTTTTATCTACCTGTGCACATCTATCCACTCTCACTCGTTCCCATCCACGTGCTCTGTGGTCTGAGATAACTGCCAAACTGTGACTCGGACATCGCAGACGTCTTTGTTTTCGAGGGAAGAGTAATTCAACATCATGGACAATTACGGAATCTTTAAATTTGACTTCATCCCTATTACAGGGGCACCTGTGTTCGTGTTGTGTCGGTGTCAGTTGTCTACACTCAATCATGAAATGGCTCTTATGGATGGGCAGTTTTACGTCGATCGATATCGCCCCATAGTAACCGATTAAACCTACTTGGTTCTTGTGAATTAGAGAACTCCCGGAGGAATGGATACGACACTTTTTGGTTTCTGGATCAGTTTCAAGAGGTTTTATAAGGTTATCATTTAAACTTGCCACTAATCAGTAGACTGGAGTCAGTTCTACCTGTAGTCAGGACTAGATATCCGGAAATGTTGGCGTGAAGAATCACTGTTTGTTGCTGAGCGTTGTAGGTACTAAACATACTGAAATAGTCTGTGCTTGCTTTCAGTCGCATGCGTTAAGTGGCATCACCGGGTGAGCGACTTTGGGGTGGGTTTTGGTACTGAGGATAATCCTGATATTGTTTAGATCGAGGTGGTTAAGTTGCGTATTATCAATGGTAGCCTGCCGTTTACCTTGCCGCGCTCTCTTCTGTACCCAGGCTCACTGCGGGGGAGATGTAAGTCGTAAGGGGGTCGTCTCCTGGTTTTCACCTTGTCTTCGCGTGTTTGTTCATGATCGTGTGTTACTTGGGGGACATTGACTCAGTGATTCTGGTTATTTGATCATAACGTCCTAGGGATTACGTGCAGCAGGGTCTCTTCTACTTTTGCGTTTTTTAGATCTACGTTGGTCTCGCGTAAATCTTTTGTTAAGTGGCTGTCTGGCAATTAATCATCGGTATCGACCATTTACTCATTGTCTTTAGTGTGGCGTTCAGTTAGCGACTAATGTGAGCTTCCGATTGTTCAAGCTTGATGGTGGGACTGCTCTGAAGGGTAATTTGGACAATGATTTGTATTTTATTCGAATGTGTCCACTTCGACCAAATAACTCTTATTTACATACACTTATTCTGCGTTGTGGAAGTGCGCTTCGAAAGAGCCAGACGTTTTCAGGTAATCTGTTCAAAACATACGTCAAGCTACACTATACTTTCGATAGGGCGTCGTTGCTGTGTCGGGCAACGGTGCCGAAACCTTTGTTAGAATGAATCCCAGTTGACGATCGGCTTTGCACAGGAGAGTTCGAGGGTTGATGTCAAGTAAGCGAGTTGGGAGGTGACAGACGCACCTGTCTGTAATATCTGCGTACGCCCCACGGGATTGCAACCCGGTGACTGTCTCGGAGCAATACCACCCCTGTCTCCATAATCCTACTTGATCATCTATAGCTGACGTGGTTCTAGACGAAAACTTAGGCTCCTGAGTCGACTGGCCGTCTTTAAATGAGGCTCGGTTATAGGTCCATTTGATGGTTTTCACCCGAATGACGGGGACAGACTGTTGTGTTCAGACCATCGTCTGATCCACTCCAGTACGAACTTTCTTCACTTGAACCGTGGCTGTATCACCTGGCACCCTCCTTCGTCACAGACGTGAACCCAAGTTGACCACTCTACAGTTGGCTACATATGCCTAGGGTGCTGATGAGGTTGCCGCGACCGTTCACAACTGATTGGAAGCACTTTCTGATGTGGCGAGCTTATATCTGCAAACCTCTTGATTCCCATTTTTCATGAAACTCAATTGTTTTTTAACCACTGCTGAGCAGTTGGGGATTTGGTTGTTTCACGTAGAACCTCACTTGCGTTAGATCACATTCTTTTTTGCATTCGGATAGACTTTTCAATCAGCCTCTTTTCGAAAAGAAGCACTAAACTCAAATTTCACTCTTGTTAGAGCTCGTCAGTAGTGCATATCCTTGTCACGACCGGGATTAGAACTCCAGCCATGCTTTCATGAGGCAACCGTGTTTGCTACTGCGCCACTGACCTCACATAAGGCCCGACCGAATTATAATATCAGAACACTCACCCACTTTCGCTTGTGAGTGATGATTAGGTTTCCGGGTCGTCTCATGAGGATACAGTTACTGCCTCTTAAAAGCATGGACTATGTTCTAATCCTGGCAGTGACAAGTAGATGTTCTACTGATGACATCTAACAGGAACGAAACTCGAGCCTGATGCTTCTTTTCGAAAGAGGTCGGCTGGAAACTCCGTCTGACTGCGAAGGCTGTGACCAACCGTGAGTGATGTTTAATTTAAAATTACTCGCCTTTCTTTACTTGTTTTCTTTTTCTTTTCTTCGCTACACATTATTACTCATTTGTTACTGTGTCACTTTGTGAACTAAGGTCAGCGTCAACGATATTTTGGGCCATAGTACCCACGGGTTTAGCCCAAAACTGAAAATGATGATGTCGCTCGCTAAGCTAAGCTGATACCAACTGTTACCCTTGCGGTTTGATGGTGGTTCACAGAAAAAATTTAAACGACTAAACATAAATAAGCTGTTCAACTTGGCTGTACTGACCAACAGTGAAACTGAACTTTGCCAATGAATTAGCATCTGCTCAATGACCTTGCTTAGATAAGTAGAGGTCGCGCCTAGAAAACATCCTTTATTCAGTTACTCCCTAGTTGTATCTCCCAGTTTGTACGCACAGACCCACGTACGGAAGCGATGACCCAACAGAAAATCGAACACCTGGGGACTATAATACACCAGACTGAGACGATCTTTCTCCGGTTCTTTTTACGACTGGTTGAGGTGCGCCCGTTAGAGAGCTGTTCTCTAAGTTTTGAAGAGCCCAACAGGTCTTTGCATCCTTGAGAAGTCGGTAGTCACTTCTGCCAGAGTAGTGGAAAAAATAACCGTCAGTTATAAATGGTTGAAAACCGTCTTGTGTTCCTGAATTAGCATCTGGACTGGGATCATATTGTTGTTCGTGCCCGTTCTACTCTGTCATTTGCTTAGAGGTCATACACTCCTAAATACAGGATAGTTGGTTGACATTCGATCGATGAGGCCATAAAGAACGCTTATCAGAAAGTTCTGGCGAACAACCTGCGCAGGTTGAGTCATATGGGGGTAACCAAATGAACATGAGACCAAACCTCAACAGATGTGAAATTCTGCTGTGGAGTGATACGTTCTGAAGTAGCTATGCCGTTATTACAGAGTTGACTTTCCGTCACGTCAATGAAACTAATGAAGTCGTTTATGATTCTCTGCCCCAGAGGTCTGACTTGCGAAACAACGGGAAATTGATTTCTTTTGGAGATCCCATCCGGAATCTCCAATTCAAGAGTCCGACCTGCGAGTAAACAGGAGACAGATTTTTTTAGAGGGCTCTAACCAGAGCCATTGTCTCAAGAGTTCGATTCATCTGACAGTATGAAGACACTGACGTCTGGTCTTCGTCAGTGCTGCGCGTAGTGATTGTATCTGAAGTTACATGAGATTTTTGAGTTATACCGAAAGTGTGTCGACCACACTGAGTAATAGGCCGGGGATTGTGGTCAGTTGTTAGACGATCACAGTGCTCTTTGTTTCAGAGTAAATTTTCTAATCCGCTTCTTCCTTATTCGAAAGACAGCAGTGGTGCAACCATAGAAATTGTTCTGTTGTATACCCATCAGATCTTGTTTCACTACTTAAGGATCCCTGTGGTCAGGAGTGCGAATGTGGAGACACAATCCCTACAAGATAATGTTTGTGTTAGTTGTAGTGTTTTTTCATAATTTTGTAACGGGTGTCTGGTAATAATCAGCTTCACTGACCAAGTGGTTTCGGCGGTCACAATAATGGTAAATCTTTTTGCAAAAAGTTTTTATAGCTGAAACTACTGATAGTTTCATCTAGATAGATTAACTTGTCAGCTCCTATCCAACAGGTGATGGAATATAGATTGAAAAACTTTTGTTCTGGGAACGTCTGCGTCATCGTTGAATCGGTCACTTTGAAGTATTCACACGCATACTTTTCCGTTTAACTTCTAACCAGAGAGCTATATAATAATCTTACAAGTCCCTGTTGACTACGTTCAGGTACTAGGTAATCCTCAGACAATTGAATTAGACTGAGCTGATAAGGTATTGTGCTGGAAGTCCGTCAGTGTACCGACTAAAACAAAGTCCTCTTTTTCAAAAAGGCTGAAGGAATTTGCTGACGATTCAGAGGTGTGACGCTCAAAAAGATGGGTCATACGCTGCATCATTTGCAGGGTTTGTTAGAAAATGTCACATACTGCAGTTTGTGACTAACACCGATAAAGATTATGTGCTTGTTTTGTTTTTGAGATGTGTGATATACCTCACCAGTATCTGTTATAACCCGTCCAGCCATGCAGAATCAGAACACGAGACTCGAGAGCGTACACTGAAATTCTGCCACTTAGTGAGCGACCAAAACGAATGTGACATGTTAACCAAAAGCATGACCAGTCTGACAAACAACCAATCAGAAAGCAGAGACTTATTGATCCAATTTAAGCAGACCACAAACGGCTGGTAGGACCAGTAAGCAGGCGTTAGGACAAAAGCACATTGACTATCTGCAACAACGATAACATGTCCGTAACATCTCTCTTTTCAACAAAAGCGAGTTAATCACATATCATAAGAATGTTTCCTGGGGTTATCACTTAAACGTGTGATTGGTTGACAAACACGATTAGATCTGCGAACATCCAAAGTGTCTGAGATGACTGGGGGTGTTTGGCATGTTGGCGTTAACGAGAACGTATCTAACAATATGTCAATGGGTAGTTGATCGTTGGTCCGATGGCATTCCTGGCTATCATCGGCTCGTTGTCTCAAGTGATTGACATGACGTGTCCAGATGAATTTTCCAACTCTGACTCGGTAGACAACATTACCCTTACGATTGACAATTAGGCCTGGTAACCAGACTTCCTCAATATGACGCATATTCCGCACATAGACTGCATCTCCCGGTCGGAAATATCTGGGGTGTGCTCCATGATGCCTGTTGAACTGGGCTTCCATTGGTCCATTTCTCTCTGTTGTATTGATCTTTGGGCGTATAGCATCTAGTGGAATTCTTAACTGTCGTCCCAGAAATGCTTCAGCTGGTGACTGCTGTTTCGGTGTCGCTTGGTCAGCTGTTGAACGGTAGGCCCTCAGGAAAACATCAATCACTTCCTCTACTTTACCTTCTCCTTCCGATTTCTGTAAGGCCCTCTTAAACGTATCTACGAATCTCTCCACTTGGCCATTAGACTGTGGGTGATAAACTGGCGTGAATACGCGATGAACGCCGTTGCTGCCACAATATGCTCGAAAATCCATTGAACTGAACTGTAGTCCGTTGTCCGTCACTAGAACTTCCGGAACACCAAATTGAGCGAATAATCGTCGAAGATGAGAAATGGTTGTTGACGTTGTGGCGATTCGCATGGGAAACATTTCTGGCCACTTTGAGTTTGCATCGATCGCTAATAAGTAGAACAGTCCGTTCGATGGGCCCGCAAAATCGACTGTCTGCAACAACGAGAACGTGTCCGTAACAGTATCACAGATTGATTCATTAACACCCCGTTATTATCTCCTGTTATCAACAATAATATAAGCAGCAATTCGTCGTGGCTAGACATTAATGTTTGATTGCCACACAGTTATAGCAAGAGTCAGGCTAGAGTGTAAAAGAGAGGAAAGTTAGTACTTAAGTGGTGTTTAAAAGACTAACATCAGTGCGTTTACACCTTGCAAACAAACAGTGGCATCTCAAGTAAGTCATGTGCAAAGCAGTCACTCACTGATATTCATTGCCCTACTTCACTTTCTTACATACACGAACAACTCAGTCAAATATGGACAGCAGTCACATTATTAAACCTGACTACCTGACGCCACCCCGAACTCCTCCAACCTCGGATTCAGCGTGACGGAGTCCCAATACGTGAGACAACTTCGATCTACGGTGGTTAATTCACGAGTAATTGCTCTCATTTGGCCATCCTAAATGATAATTTGTCTACCGTGTACCTCACGCTGAGATTTTGACGGAGCACATAGCAAGACGGACGATTAACTGGCAATGAACATGCCCCACCCTTGTTGTTAAACACCCACTTCCAGATTGCGTAATTATATGTGTCTATTGAAACATGCGACTGACGTTGGTGGTCAAATGCTTGTATACAGATTATGTTTTCTATCCTGAACGATAACGATCAGCAATCCCCGAGCAACACTGTACGCATTGTCGCCTTATACACGTCCTTCTTAAGCATCAAGAAGGTGCTTCTGTCGAAGGAATGACCTCGCTTGCTAGAGACCATATTATTCTTTGGGAAACTAATCTGTCTTGCACTCTGGGTCTCCGCTCATGCTTACGGCGTTTCCGAAATAACCGTAACAAAAGATGAAACGTAAAAAAATGTGGCTACCGAGGACAAACACCTTTTAGTCCTACAATACAAAGGGAATTCTAAAGCATTTGACAGGGAGCGAAATAAAATAAGTTCTTCGGCGCGGTTTAAAAATTGCCGAATAGCAACGCACTATCATCAACATTACCAAAATCTGTCATCTTTCTATCGAGTGGGAGTTTTATGCTGATAACCAACAGCTGAGTCGTTAAGTAATCTTGGTCTATATAACCTAATTCTGGAATAAATCGTGCCTTTTGTTTCTAAGTATCTGTCTACTACGTGACAGTTAGCTGACAAAGTATAGCGGGCATCCGAACACCGGATATGATAGGATTAACTCAGAACAATTTTTTTCATTTTCATTAAGCTTTATCTGTGCGTAGTGAGTTTTGTCCATTGGCCTCCGGTCAACAGGAAGTCATCAGCTGTCCGCAATCGGAAATAAGCCAGTGAACTGTTAAACGAAATCTTGAAGTTTAATTCGGCTAGTCGTATTTCCGAACCACTGATCTTAGCGCTTAGCCTATGTGTTGCACTTTGGCAGTCGACCACAGTTCTAAGGTTCCTACGTTCAAGTACATGTGCAACGGTCAATTCAACGTCTAGTTATCTCTTTCATATATCATCAGCGTTGATACATGCTGAGGAGATGGTGCTATCCAGGTATGTAAAACTGTCTACAGTCTCGAGATTGTTGACTCCAAAAGGAAACATGAGAATACACTAATCCTCAAGCAGTATCATGCACTTTGAAGGTGTTAAGAGCAGTTCGTAGAAACTTGCTCGATCAATCACCTTGTTTAGCATCATATGCATGTCTTCGGCAGAAGGGTTGAGCAAGGCAGTGTTGTCAGCTTACTCCAAATAGGTCATCTCATTGTCATGGAGAAACTTTACACCAAGCTCATTGGATTTCTCAGGCTCATCTTCCAAAACGTCGTGCATGAAACGTTGAAGAGGAAGGCAGGACATCATAGGCAAACACCACCAGAGGTGATGAAAATTCGAGACAGTTGTCCATAGGCTCCCATCCTGTTCTCAGAGTGAGCGTACAATGATCTAAATAGATCCATGTATTTGTCTTGAACTTGCTTATGAAAAAGGCTGTCCCATAATACGTAATGACCAATCCTATCGAAAACAGTTTCTGGGTCTAAAAGAAACCACGATCGTTGTTTGCCTGTAGGAGTCTCGATGCTTCACCGCCTGTCACGGGGTAAAAATGTGACCAAAGCACTTGTGATCGATCGGAATCCTGCCTGTTGTTCGCGTATCTGATTCCCGCTGGGTTTAGTGAGCCGACGTAGCACAAGATCAGCGAGTGGAACTTGGGCGCAACAGATACTAGATTTATGCCTCTGTGGTTGTCACACAGACTTCGGGTCACCATTTTGAAAATAGAAAGTACTGTTCGTAAGCGCCGTTCACAAGCTACCTCCTCAGTTTCTCAAACCGCCTGAAGGAGCTTCGTTAATTCTGGTATCAACTTTTTTCCACCGTGCTTCAAAAGAGAGAGAGAGAGAAGACAATTGGTTCAGGAAACTTGTAACGCTTCAGGACCACTTTTGCTACTGATGGAGAATCATCTGGAAAGCAATAACATACTATTGGGGTCCCGTCGTTTATATCGTCAGATGGAGACCAGCAGAACGGTTTCTCAAAATGCCTAGTCCAACTGTCAAGTTGGCGCTCTTGGCTGATGACAAGCGAGTCATCTTTACAACGACTGGACGGTCGGCATATGCACGAATTAAGGAAAATAGCTTACCGATATTCCCAGAGAAAGATTAGCTCCATCCGTTTTTTGTTCTAACAAGTGATGCTCGCGGTATTTGTGCGAGTTTTTAGTCAACTTACGTTTAAGTTATTGGCGGTTGCCGTCATACTCAGAACCAAGTGGAATCGAGGGACATACGTTCGGAAGTCGCTCGATTCTCCCTGGCTCTGAATATGACGGTCGTTTTGACTGAGTGAACGAATGAAATTGTTGATAGTGCAGTGCCAGATTCGTGGTCGACACGTCTGGCGCAGTACACGTTTCCCGTTGTCGCTCGCGACTTCCGAAATTCTTGGTATTCAGGACTTCCTTTATTTTTCACGCGCGAGTCGTCTCCGCTTTGTGGTATGCAATACCATCAATATTGACCGTTCACAGTAGCTGGTTATTTCAAGATGATAACGCTCCTTACATAAGTATAGGTCGCTTTACATGGTAAACAAATCTTATAGCGTGAATTCTTGCAGTTTTTTCCATCTTATCGTGTAGTCTGTTCGGTATGTGATGCACAGTCAGACGAAGAGGTGACAGTCTTGATGGGATTGCGCGAAACTATTAATCTTCTAATAACCGGGTCTAAGCATTGGCTCTCCACGTGGTGTATATCGAAAAGCGAATGTACGTGCGCAAAAGTTGTTCCTTTTTCAAGTCAAGTCTGAGCCAGGTAATTGACGATAGCTAACTCAGACGATTCATTGTGTCCATACGTTTACGCTGTTCACATCTGATGTTCACTGAGCGTTGCAAACTCCATTGTCAATTTCTTCGTCGGAAAACCGTACTGGGCTTCAACCTAATAAGATATTTAAGATACACAGTTGATGGGCAGCTACAATTGCGATTGAGTTTATTCGACTGTGCATAATTATGCAGATAATGGAACTTTTCTGTAAACTTTGGAGGCATGTCAGCGGGTTTCGTGTTTTTTGTCTGAAAACAAACAACCACTGATTTTCCCTTCGACTATTCCGTGAATAATTATTTTAGTTGGCTGATGACCGGTCGATATCCTCATCGGGCTAACAAACAAAATCCGAATTGGTCGAGAAAATTGAATGAAATAAAGTGGTTCAAAGGAAGTTATGACTCATCGTACACTTATGTTGAACAGAGATAGTATGCTTTGAGTTTATCGATTTGACATGCGTACAAAAGTTACATCTCACGGAATATGTTGGTTTAAGAAAAACGCTGGATATACAGTAGAAAAACTCTTATATAGAAAACAATATACAAGCATACACTCAGGACATCAAAGAATACATACATTGCTAGATGCGAGTATTTAGTTTACTCTTATCAATCGATTACACAAAACATTCAGTTATATGGGTTTAGCGCATGGCGAGAAAAAATGAAAAGAACAAACGTCATATGGGTATGTATCAAGATGAGGTGAGCGGCCTCTGTTCCACAGCAGCGAGAAGAGGAACTCCTGAGGAATGTTCCGTTTGCGAATAGGTATCTGGCCAAATTTGCGAACATTCATTACAATCGTTGTGACCGCAAAAAACGCTTGGCCTGAGAATTCGTTTATTGCACAAACGCCCGTATAGGTCATGTCAAAAATCAAACCACAAACGCGTATACTCATTTGCAAGTTAGATGTGCATTCACATTCATCATTGTCATTCGCCTTGGTAGAACTTCTGCCGAGTGCGTACACACTATTTCGATAGTCTTTTCTTGTCCCTCGT
>JTDE01002858.1:47774-61932 GCA_014338405.1 Paragonimus skrjabini miyazakii | reverse complement strand
GAAGCAACACTGCACTTTGGAGGTGTGAAGTGCATTCCACACAAACCAGCTCGGTCACTCACCTTGTTCAGTATGGTCTGCCTGTCTTTGGCAGAGGGTCTAAGTAAGACAATGCGGTCCACACACTCCAGATCGGTCAATCTAGCACCAGGAAGAAGCTCAACACCAAGTTCACTCAACTCCTCGAGCGCAACCTTGAGAATGTCGTCCATGACAAAATTGAACAGGAAGGGGGAAATCGGACACCCCTGACGAACACCACTAGAAGTGGTGAACGCCCGAGACAGTTGTCCATAAACTCTCACCCTGCTTGCAGAGTGAGCATACAGTGATCTCAGTAGATTCACGTATTTCTCTGGTGCTTAACTGAGCAGTTCGCTTGAAACCACTTTGGTAGCTGCGAAGGGCTGCTTGAGCCTCCCTCCCATATTTTCTACCTGCTCCATCATTCCATAGTGTGACCAACGTCGGTTGCTTCAAATCTTCTAGACGAAATATCGTCAGAACTAGCGATAAGTGGGCTAACTCAACAACAAATTGTAGTTCTGTTCCTGTGGCTTTAAAGTACATCTAGGATTTAACAAATCTCACTCAGTTCCTGCATAAACAGAACTGTAAAGCAAGCGTTTCTTTGCACAGTAATCATCAGAAAAATATCAGCAATATTCAAACGATCAAAACATTAGCAATTTACAACTAATTGGCCGAGTGTGTGTGATTATGTGGCTGTTCATATAAGACAGATATTATCTCGCTGGTGTTTCAGGTTACATGCACTCATTGTTTCAATGACTTTATCGTGTCAGGCTGGTAGACTTAGTCTTGACTTGAGCAAAGTGAAGCTATTTAACTCTTACCGTTACCCTGTTAAGAAACAACCACATTTCCAAAACGTTGAGCATTACTTGCTCCTCAGGGTTTTACTTCTTGTAACCGAAAACATATCTGGACTAATAAGCTGAGCTTTAATTTATCAAATGGAATCAGCTTATTTTTTTTACATCACATTCAGTTTAGGTATGGAACATCAGTGTCGGGTGCTGATCTACCGAGTCAGGAAGAGCAGAACAACACTAGTCCGAGCGGCACTAAGCAATATCAATTTAATTGAAAAATAGTACCTTTTTGTGGAGGAACAACAGTATTAACGATTGTTATTGGGTAACAAGCGTTCTTTGATTTTGGTTTGCCAGTTCGTTGCTACGCTCCACAACCTTGCGTCGAGCAACTCCGTTGTTTAAATTTGACACGCAATCAAACAACTTGTTTTAATCTGCATTTCCTATACACAAATTCGACGCAACAGCTGGTCCTCGTTTTTGATTGGTTGGCGCCGATCGACCACAATTGCGTCTGCCGCAGCCTGTGCGTGAACACTGATTGATTGAGCCTACTTCAATCAGGAAAGCGTTCCAGTCCAATTTCTTTAAAATCAGTAAAGATTGTTTTATCAACTTTGTAACACACTTCCAAAACACTCTTTAAATATACTTATAAGACCATTCAGTGAATTGATCATTGAACATTTACATGTTTTTCCCAATTTTGCCATATTGTAGGCTGTTGCCAGCAAGGACCGATCGTGATTTCCCTTTAACTATATGACAGACTATTACGTTGTGGGATGTACATCTTGAAACGCTATTCATGATTAAACGGTAAATGGTTAGTCAAAGAAAATCCGTTTCTTTATCAACATGATGTTTCAGCCTTCATGAATGATACCGTTTATTCACTACAACTAATACTGTAGTTTGTTAGGGCTTAAAACAAACAAACAAGTATTTCCTCGCCAGTGGTTTGTACCTACAAAGTCTGCTTTGGATTTTGCATCACAAATAATTGTTCAATCAGTATATTTCAGTTTTACAAAAACTGTCCAATCGATGAAATCTGTTTTAACTGTTTCTGGATGCATCATTTTTTGTTGAAATTCGTCATAATGAGTAACGCGCTTGTATCATTGTATTCAATGGATAGGATAAACTAGACTGTTGAAGACAAGACACAGCTCAGACGAACGAACCGATGGTCAACAGTATGTGAAATCGTACATCAAAGTAGTTTAATTCCAAATGGTACGTACCTACCACAAATAACATGAACTGAACAACATTCCTTGCTTTTCGGAATCATTCTAACATTTTTTGGCATGTAGAATTAGAATTATGGATTACTGTCTACAGATACAAAAATTTAGATATTGTTTGAATCAAATCCAGAAAACAATTCATATGGATCAAACTTTATTTTGTTCATACGTCTTAGCATAGTCTGATTATCCACATACTGACCAATTCATGAAGTTTATGAACAGTTGTTACTCCCTAACTATCCCCACATAACGGCCAGATACTGCCACCGATCAAGTTTAGAAGAAACAAGTCAAGTTAATGACAGAACAAATGAACTTAATTTTGGGGAGTTTATCTTTTACCTGTGAAAGAGAACGAAACTCAGTATCACACTAGTTAGTATGTGGTATGTGAAGGACATTGGAACTACAAACCTGCAGACACATCTTCCATCGGGCTAGGCTGGATTTGATCTCGATCTTAGGTAATAAATCTTTAACCGAAAGTGCTTGTCCACGTGTATGATCCGCGCACGCACGATACATGGATGATTAGAAGGTGTTCCTTTTTACTGAGAAGACATTGAAGTTCTGCTATTTCCGTACGATCTCCCACGAAAAGGTTGAGCAACGCGAAGCAATAAACCAGCGATCCCAAATAGTTAACACGAGATTGGTTCACACTGCCACGGTACTATTGAACAAATTATCAAAATTAATAATTAGGTGTCCTCAACAATTTCGATCGACGGATCGTTTCCGGGAGATAGTTACAATTTGATGCCAAATAGGGTGAAGATAAACTGTAATCACATAATATGACATTCATACCCAACAGAGTTCTTCCGAGCAGTCAACAGGTTCAAAAACAGTGGGGACAAGCCGAGCTCCAAAAAGGTGATGCACGCACCACTCAAGCAATGTACAACAAACAGTAACTTGTTATGCGCACAACTGTCAACTGACACGATAAAACAAAAACATCTAGGTCAGGACCCAAAAGCACGGTCGGTAGAATATACAGGGATATACATTTGGAGGAAATAGGGTTGGGTCGGATCTTTACATGATTGAACTTCGAAATGCGATACAGTTTCAAGTCACTGCATTGACCCCGTAATGACAGGCATTACAGTTAACTACCGTCCTCAAAAATTAAACGACGATATTTAGTCTATTATTTATCATGTAAAGTTTCCTTCCTATTTGGATTTCTCAGGGCTTTGCCCGCATCAACAATCTGTTATTCACAGTGTTCGAGATTTTCATTTCCTCTAAATGAATCTATATTTCGGTACTCCATTATACTGAGTTCACATGATTCGACTGACATGAATGGTTTCAAATTAACCGTATATTTACACACGTTATAAGTCTTTAAACGAATTTGCATCACATTTTGTCTCTTTGCAGCCCTAACCAACTTCAGGCTGAACAGGAAAGCGCTTAAGTTGGGTTATTTCTGAAATAACTGTATCACAATTTTTGGCATACCAAGATCACCTGCCGACATAAATGAATCTGAAACAATCGGTTCCCTTCACAAGTTTGAACAAAATAGTTAGAACTCAAAAACTGGTAAATGCAATCATTTCGTACTGCCTCGCCAGCACCAAATTTACAATGACATGGGTCGGTTTTTTATGGCAAACAGTCAAGGGGGGATAATCATTCAGCGATTTAAAGTAGGTCACCAAGTGCACGGAAACGTCAGGTTCATGAACAGTTGTCTCTGAACACAGACAGCTGGCTAGAGGCGATTCATCGCAACCGCTTCAGCAAACCTCAGTATTCTTGAATTAGAATGACGTAACAGGATTCCGAATGCACAAGCTGGATCGGTAGCGTGACCAGTGTTCAGAACGTGTTTATCGTCTGATGAAATTGGCAGTTTATATGTTTCAGCAAAATTGCCCTTATACAGTAACAGGGACTTCTGCACTCATTTAGGTAACTGTTTCTTCATTGTGGGGCTCAAACATCTCTCGGTTCTGCTTTTGTAACTTTCTCCACAGTTACATGTAAATTGGTAAATATAATGTGAGGTGGCACCGATGGGCTGATCTCCTTTGGTTGAAGGCACTGGTAACTTCTCAGTCCCAGCAATTACAAGGAGTTCAGCCACATTAAACGCTCGTTCAATGAATTTTCCAGTCACTGTGTTGCTTAATATATGATGTAATCACTGTTAAAGGGCAGCTCTATTTAGACCCTCTTTTGCTCTACAGTGACCGCCTAATCGGGGAGTACTTTTTGTCTACTCCGCCTATCTATGAATCTTCTTAGGGTAACCATTTGATTGTACGACGGAGGTAATCAGGTCTAGTTCTTCCACGTAACTGTTTTGCGCACATATTCGCCTTGCTCGTGAGAACAGTGTTGTGATCCAAGAACGCGGATGGCACAAGGGTTGTTTATTCGACAAACCAACACATGGGTTAAGCATTTAAACAAGACCTGAAACAAAACCACTCATTTGCATGCGGTATTCGGCCCCAGATCTTTTCGGTTGCCGCAGACGTCAATGCTTAGTTCCATTAAGTAGCAGGGACCACTGTGGGCGATGCTGCACTCTGATTTTCCTTCCTGCATTTTTCCTGCGGCTTGTACGATGTCAAAATATATACTCCGGTCCTACTACTGAATAGCAGTGGTATGAGTAGTATGTTACGACCGCTCAACTTCATTGCAATAGTATTTACTATTGTTCGTTCTTGTTGGACCGGTGTGAAGCTCCCTAAGTTTGAGTATTTACAAGACCACGTGAACCTACTGATAATTTTGATCACTTGTGAATAAGTATATTCAATGTCAGTTTGCTATAGAACTGTTATGTGGGGTGTAGATATACGCATTACAGATATATATATATATATATATATATATATATATATATATATATATATATATATATATTTGAGCGTGCACATCTGTGAGAAAACTCCGGTTTGTATGAAAACTAAAACGCGTTGTTTTACAGAGTTCGCTTTCGTCGTGTTTCCCGTTTTGATTTTTGTTCGGTTTTAATGATTTCTAAAATGAATGAAATGCCTTGATAATTTATGTCAAAAGCAAGATCAGCTGGTGGGGATAAATCGACCAGAGAGGTGTAGGATGTTATCTCTGTAAGTAAATGGTCAGAATCTGTTACAAATGGGGTGAGATCGAATCGGACTCTGTTGTCTCTCACGTAGGTGATCATGCGAAGATAAACAGAGCTTATGTTACTGCGATCATAAAGTTATATGGTGAACTGCTTGGCAGCGCACTGAAGAGCGTTCAAGGGGACGGAGGGCTCGAGCGCGGCCACTGAAGTCTCTTATGTGCGCTGTCACAACAAAAAGTAGATGTTAACACAAGGTTAAAACCATGTGCAGTTGAAAACTGGTTGCTAAGAGACGCAGCTAGTAAGCGACGTGTGTGTTATACCAACTTAGAAGCAAGCTGTGAGGAAACAAGGAAAGTTGAAAGATAAGCTAGACGAGTTCAACAGGTAAGCACTGTGCGCAGTCACATACCAACTTTGCTAGAATACATCTGATGTCGACTTTTAATGTGTTCTGAATTGCATTTCAGGCTGCATAATTCAAAATTTTCCACATCTTGATGACCAACTCATTCGAGGACGAATGGTTTGATGCAGATTGAATGCACTGACACTCGAGGAGGTTCATCACTAGTTGGAATGTTGAGCATTCGAAGGACGAATCACAGTCTGTGGTAATGTTGTATTATCCACGGGTGACCATCCAGCGTTCTAAGGAAGTGTACGCAACAGCATTTTTGCTTACCGAAAGCCGGTCGACAATATCATTATGTATGTATAACCACAGGATGACCGAAATAGTCTAATCAATACAATATGAACCTGTGAGAAGATTGCACCTATCAGTGCGAGGGAGGAAATTGAACTGTTTGTATGGTTGCGTGTCTCGAAGTTTTGACATTATAAACAAACACGTTCGCCACTACTCGTGTCAGAATTAACCTAAGACCAAACAACGAAGTCCGTTGTAAACTTAGTATTGACGTGAATGCAAACAGAGGTAGAACTGATTGATGACAACGCACCGATGTGCACGTGCTACGTTGGTCTTTGAAGTAATATTAGGCAAAACCTGAGGGATCGATTCATTCAATCTACACGATTTATTGGTGCGAGGTTACATCCAGTAGTGTTGTGAAAAGCTTGAAGGTTAGGCTCTCGTAGTTGTCCAGTGTGCAAATAACACAACGATTGGTTGGTCTATGAACCCACACGAGTGGTACATAGTTTGACAATACAACAAGTGTAAACACTCATTTGCGCGTACTAGTCCTGGAATAAAAGCAGTGTAAAGAAAAATCTCGCAATTAGCGAACGTTATTCACCGTCTGACTGCTCACTCCATTTCATTGCTGTCTTAACTGCTGTTCAACCATAAGCCTGATCAGTGTGCTTCGAATGTCTTCAGTTTCCGATGTTCTTGTCTCTATAAACGTCGGCCTCATGCTAAACGTTCATCAGTTACTTTTCGGATCGCCGCGTACCTCTTTTGCGCTGTTTACAATCCTCTGGGATCAAACTTCATTTCAGTACTGTAAGCTTCAAAGTTATCCTTAAGGAAATGAATTATGTATTGCGTCCAGAGAAATAGTAGTAGGGACGCAATTCCATTTCTCGAATACAGCATGATTTCTAAATCTATACTTCTGTAGACATCGGGACCAATGGACAAGCTGACTGTTGTTCCATGCATCTCATTCCCATAATTCTTCAAAAATACTCCCTTCAGGAAGCCTTTGCCAACATGTGAATAGCGTTTAGGGTACCAATAGGCTTGTCAGAATGCAAACGCTGTGATCAGGTGTGGGTAGTGTACAATTCGAAATAATCTAGATCCCCGAGTTTCAGTCAGTAACTTCAGTCTAACTGAGAAGTTCCTGAAAATGGGGTTGTCGATTGAGGTGAACAGAGCGTCTCCGTATTCTTTGATTTCGAAATGATCGGATGATATGAACAATATTAATTCATATTGCGCGTTTGAATATGATTGGCCAGTGATTACCAGTGTAAAGTTACTGACACTGTGGTTAACAGGCTAGTCTCATAAATTCGAAAGTCGACACGAATCTTCTGACTCGGATGAGGATATGCACTACTGATTAGTTTAGCGCTTCTTTTCAAAGTGGGCCATTCGAAAGTTTTCCCTGAATGTGAAGACCACAACCAAGTGCGAGTGATCTTCAAACTGAAATTGTTCAAACCCCTAAAATTCAATCATTAATGCTTGCTTGTTTCTGTGCTTCAAACACATTTACAGGATTCATGGGTTATTTCACGCCAGTACTACCGTAACCTTTTTCTTTCACGTCTGATTAAACTGGGTCATGTTAACCTCCAAATTAGACAATCTATCTTCAACCTGTTCACGCTTGCATGTTAGTTCTCTACACTTTACTGCCTCACTGTACAGTCATGTCCGCCTGTTAATGCTCTCTGTTTTCACAGTGCATTTACCTTCCTTGCCGCAATGCACCGCTACTGTTTGGTTGTATCGAACTTCTACATTATTGATACAACACTTAAGCACATTTGGATGAACATCAGAGCAATTGTGAGTGTCCACTGAATGTAAGTCTTTTATATGTTAGCACGTCAAAAACAACAAGATTTTTGTAGTTTTTCTTTATAAAATGTTACATACAAGGAAGGTATGGAATCGACTTTTACAACCACGATCAACCAACACAACCACATAGCCAGTCAAACAAAGCTAGACTACATCATTAATGTTTATCGTTCATTCTCTTGCTTGAAAAAACTTACTTACAAGGCGGTATTTCCGAATTTTATATCCGAAGGTGTAAATACTGTCTAAACAATATCATAAGCATTTAAGGTTTTGATTTCGTCAAATTTCAAACAATGATGCTTATCGAGGTACATTATTTTCATCAGCAAGTTTCTCGGCTCTCCCGTGGTTTAGTTTTTCTGACGGTGCATTGCTCCATAGAACACTATCAGACTGTGATTGAACACAACTGAGTAAGGTACGCAGTGAGAAGTTCCATCATCTGAACGCGATCTGAATACTATGTTACGGTCTTTAAAAGCACAATTTACACACAGGCATGCAGATCCAAATGCAATCAATTTGATCGAAGAAATGGCAACTGAACGTAATGTTTGTGTCACGTGAAGCATAATTGTGGTACGTCGATGAATGTGAAACATCTCATCGCTTGATATTGCTTTCACCCAATCAGAATGCTTACAAGCAGTGATTTTTGCAGACAGTGCAGGAGAACAGACAGCTGTAGTTTGCCACACCATATAACGAGTGGGAATATAACACTTGCTTTCGATTTGTCCAACTACGTCCATATGACTTTACAGCCAGGTGAGCAATTACTAGCATCTGCGTAAGCCAAATTCCTCAAGTTTCTGCAATGTCTGTAGAATAGACAGAAAGCTAGGCTATAACTGGTGTGTTACGTGATTAAATCATTATTCATATAGATTGAACATCACTCACAATTGATCACAGCTGTCACATTCCCATAGACTTTCCAGTCAACACCTTTCGAAAGGAAGTACTAGACTCGAGTTTTGCTCTCATCAGAGCTCGTCAGAAGTGCCATGGCTGGGACTAGAACTCCGGCCACGCTTTCATGAGGTAACCGTGTTTACCACTGCACCATTGACCTGGGAATGCAACAGCTGCGATCAATTGTGGGTGATGTTCAACTTATATCAAACCAACATCCCCTACTACTCACCAGTAACTCATTATTATTCTGTTAACGATTATTTTCCCATGCTTCGTCTAGTGTGCTTTTTTCATTCAGACAACTCTTATTAACCCTCCAGAATTACAATTAACGGGACTGGTTAAATCATTCTACTGTCATTTTCGGGCTAGCTCCCGTAATATATTCTCTTTCTGATCGACCTCAACCTCGGTTGTTTGTTTGCAAGGTGTAGGCGCCTTGATGTTGTATGCTTGAATATAGATGTAGCTATTTTTAGTGGTTAGATCTCCTCCCTTTTCCCTTTTTTTCTTCTCTCTTCCTATACAGGGTTTGCTTTTTCTTCTTTGTGGTTATATGGCGGTTATGCATCAGTGTGAACCACTGATGTATTGCTGTCTATGATGATGATGATGATGATGATGATGATGAACACTCATCGACCCCTTTCTCACTGACAATTTCACGATATTTAAAAAATGCATATTAGAAAGTGAGACTGAAGGTTAATCGAATAGGTAAATGTATAACTTTTTGTCTACATACGCACTGTCCTGTAAACATTTTCGCTGATAAAGA
This sequence comes from Paragonimus skrjabini miyazakii, assembly GCA_014338405.1. Classification (NCBI taxonomy): domain Eukaryota; kingdom Metazoa; phylum Platyhelminthes; class Trematoda; order Plagiorchiida; family Troglotrematidae; genus Paragonimus; species Paragonimus skrjabini miyazakii. The sequence continues at coordinate 52,547 of JTDE01002858.1, read as the reverse complement.
ATCATCGGATCATGGATCGTGGACTGTCAAAACAGTCACCGAAGAGGATTTGGTGAGTTTTGGGCAGACAGTTTTAGTGACATTCAACAACAATATGTGTACCAAACAGTTTTTTTCAATTTCAAACTGATTTTGTTTAGCAGTATGCATAAGGGATTGGTTGAAATGACTCATTTTCAATCAGTGGAAGATATTGTAATCTTTGAATTGGGTGATAGACTTCATTCAACGGTAAAGGTGTGACTGACAGTCTTTTGAATTGTTCATGTGCTAGATACAACATAAATATATTCAATGATTGTACGAACTAATCAGCGGAACATACCATATCCGCTCCAAACGTTCCCACATGCATGCATCTTTATGCGTTTGCACTGGTTGCGTTCATGGCAATCAATACCTAATAGATTACGGTCAATTATGTATGTAGCTAGCAATACGTAGTTGGTTACTTCGAGCAGAATCAGGACAATTACTTGATTGCTATCATAGGTAGGTTTTCAAATAAAATCATGTTTATGCTGGTCACTCAAACTTATCGCACGTCCAGTTTAGCCATTATTTGTTTGTGGTTATTGGTTGATGTGTTATTATTCATTCGCTTGATCGCATGAACAGCTGAGATAATCTGCACGACAGGCCGCTCTAAGTGTGTTGGTTCGCTCTTTACACAATATGCCGAATTCTCTTGGAGCTGTCACCAACATCATTCACGGATTGGTCGTCACTAGGACAGTGACGTATAGGCATATGCTGAGAGATTGACTAAATTCGTTTACATTTGGGATAGTCCTCCATTTTGGCGATCAGCACACCAATTTTGTAATACACAATAAGATAATAATAACCTGAGGTTGTCAACCCATCTACATGGATCCTACGAGTACTCAGAAAAAAACGTGCTGGTTCTTGTGACTTTGTAGTTTCGAAAACTCGCCTTCGAGAAGCTCTATAGTTTGAATTATTTGACGGACGTTCGAAGTGAGTTACGCATTGAATTTAATTAATGAAAAATCCACACGGATCTGCTATGAATAAATAACCACTGAACTCGTATAGGGGCCTAGACCTGTTATTCGTTTGCAATATGTAGTTCGGAAAAGTACACCAGAAAACACTTAGGTAGAATTTAGGATTGCATTCAATTTTTCATGGATTCCTTTAGACCGGTGCTGTTAGATATTCCGTCAAACGAGCTTAGCTAGTGATTTATATTTAACTAATCCGCGTTATTAGCCGGATAATTCACCAGAGACCAGATAGAAGCATAAAAACATCGGTGTTTTGGTACTTTCTATTGATTAACCAGCTGGGAAAAATCTGCTTTCCGTGTTAGTACAATATACGAAGGTTGACTTCGTTTTTCTGTTCGTGTTTTGAAACATCATCTTCTATCACAATATTGGCATTATGAAGACATACACAACTGCACTGCAGTTTTCTCACGGTCATTGCTTAATCACTTGAGTCTACTGTCATACATAAATCTTTAGGTTTATGGAGTTCACGTGATATTCCATCTCTCGCCCCCCCCCCGCTACAATTTCAAGTAAGTCAACGTAAGTAATTGTCGGTCCACATAAAAGTAATTGTCTTTGTTTGAGTCCTTCACACATACTAACTTACAGTGAATATTATGTACCTCCTGCAATTGTCAACCAAATTCGGCATTATAGTACTGTTACCATCATAGTTCACACAACTACGCTGACTTACTGTTCACGTGACATTTCGGTAGCACCTACGACTAACATATTCTACCTAGAACACCGGGAATGCATGGAAAACTTGTTGCAAAAAAGCGACGGTTGAGTTCAATAATCAAGCTAGAAGAAGCAGTCATTTTAATTAACCCAGTCGTAAAAATGACTGAAATTCGAACTCATTGTCACAGATCATTGGTGACTAGACAATCTGTTCGGTGAAAAACGAAGAATTCATCCATGACAGACATCTAAACCAGAATGTGTTTTCAAAAAAGAGTACTGTTTATTGAAATGTTTTGCGTATTATTCCAGCGGATATTGTTTCCTAACGGCTGTTTACATTCCGTTTTCATCCACTGATCAACGCAATACGTCAAGTGGGTGAGTGCCTAACAATTGAATTTGGTGTCATCGTCTGCTTGACAGTATCACTCTAGTGAGCTTAGACTTATCTAAATTAATTCATGCCAGCTGAGATGAAAGATAGAATATACCGATGATGGACGGTTTGTAGCCCAATGGTCGATTTCCCCTCATACACATTTACAGTGGAAACAACATACTAAGTTTCAGTTGGGATTGCTGACTGACATTTGAACTGTTAACGATAACGTAGATATGTGTTGTTCAATGATTTTCTCATCATGTGTATTTCATTTTCATGGAAATATATCGTGTTTGATGTGAACTATCTACGATTGTCCAAATGGAGAAGGTTGACTGTTATGTGAGTATGCAATTGTGAATACATCTGCAACAAACTATTTGATACTCTCTGTTTTCTCTGCAAATCATCACACTTTTGGTGGCAGGTGGTAAGCTATTGTGTGTGAATGATGATTTGTTGAGACAAGCAACGAATTCCTAACTGTGAGCGATAGCTATTGCATATACTAGCCCTGTTGTTGGGATATTGAGTTCGATTATGTTTTCCGGATACAGATAGATTATTACCCATGTAGCTGATGTATTTTTGATTTAACCCAGTATCAAACTTGGGCATGATGTTTCTACCGCTGCTTATTGTCCTCAGAACATGCTTCCATGATCATCACTAATATGTCCACCCTTAGGATATTTGTGTACGTTTGTTTCCGAATATTTACCAGTTAGTATAGATTTGCTAGTTAAAACGATTCTGTGATGTCATTATTGGTGGACCAGAGCATCGTGTCGCAAAACGGGTGTGATGAAATGCTGAGTGAAAATGTTGAATAATTGTCAAATAAGATGACTTTTCAACACAACGTACGTGAATTTCTAACGTCCTTTGCTCAGGATGACGTATTATTCGAGCTCTTCTCTACTGTGTGTTATTTGTCTTAATGAGTCTACAGAGGTTTCTGAGATAAGCAGCTCTGTTGTCACCAGAAACATCTTGGTTTAGTAAATTAATAAGTGTAGAATATGAAAATATGATCTAGGCCGTAACTTTCTGGGGTCTACCAAAATAACGTCACATTACGTTTTCTGCTGAAAAACACTCTTACGTTACACACTGTATGCTTGTTCATCGCTTGCACTGTAACCTAATCATTGCTATTCCTACTCATTAATACTACAAAACCGGACGTGTATTTCATCATAGATGGTGAGTTTTCTGTTGGTCAATTTCAGTGCGAACTATAAATATTTGATCGTGCTTATACATTGCTTTATAATCTTGACGAAATGAAGAAACAAACCTGCCATCATACATATAACGCTAACTCAACCGAACCTGGAATTCCGTAACACGCATCATCTAGTTCGTACGACTACTACAACCTAGTGTTCCGTTACTTGTGGCTGGCGATCGTTTCACATGTGGTCGTTCGGGTTTAACCCAGTAAGAGGCAGAAAAGTTAGCCCATAGATCTCCAGTCTTGCTCAGTTTACACGATCCTTTATGAGATGTAGCCTCATTGCTCACTAATTTTATGACCACCGTTCAATGCAATCTATACGTCCCTTTAAGCCAGGATGACTTCATATGATTCACATCGGCGTTGAAAACGACCTAACACAATCCGGTATTGCTATCAAATCGCTGAAGCAAACTCCACCACTTTAGCCAGCCGTCTACAAGTGTTCAGCAGTTCCCTTTATTCACATACGTATTTGAATGCTTAAGAACTGGTTTTCTGTTCATTCACACGATTTCGTTGCGAAATCATCTCCAGTTAAGTGACACACCCATCTGGTAAGAACACTTCCGTTGACTACTTGACAGTGTTCCGCTAGATGGATTTTAAATCTTTTGTTCCGTATCACTCAGTTGATTTCTTTCGTTTGAAAAACAATAGTTGGTGAGTCTTTCTTGTATCACTTTTTTGAGGTATTTGTAATGATATGATTTTTTTCGGCTTTTCTCTTATTTTTGAACGGGGTATTGTCTCGAGTGATTTTTCACACGGTCACTCATTTCCAAATTATTTGATGTTATTCACATTTTTACTGATAAGAAGTTCGACATGTGTGATGATTTTAGAAAAGACCCAATTGCAAACAACCTGGACTTCGGCTGGATTCGAATCAGCTACAAGAACAGTAATGCAATTTCAGTGTCCATCGGTGACGTTGATGGATTCCAGTGTGAACTGATTGATAAACCTTACTTGGGGAGTCAATCTGCTGGAGCATTTGGTGGATTCCATATGGCAGTGGAGTGGGCAAGTAACTGGGTACGAATGTAAAACTTCTGATCTCCCGGTGTGACTTTGTACTAGAGCTGGCAAAGCACGTCGTATCTGGGCGTAATGTTTTTGTCGCTAGGTCGAGTGCAACCGAAGTGTATGTTTTTGCAATTAGATCCCTTCTAAAATCATACTCTTCCTGCTTAACCTATGACTGGTACCCACAGTGTGACGGTGATTGTTTGTTGTCAGATTGTTTTAGTGATGCACTCGAAGGTGAGTTCAAACTTTATCGCCTTAGACCACTCTAACGTTTTATTCGATCTCCCACATGACTATTTCAGTGTCAGTCGGTGAGTCATATTAACCGTTTAAACCATCATATATATATATATATATATATATATATATATATATATATATATATATGGTTATATTGATCATTGGCATAT
>JTDE01002858.1:2391-47674 GCA_014338405.1 Paragonimus skrjabini miyazakii | reverse complement strand
CATTGGCATATAGTCTAGTACGGTACTTAGTGTGGTACGACAGAAAACAAAACGGACAGAGTGTTATATTCGAAATAGTAGAATCCTGGTATAAAAAGTTTGTTCGCGGACGTACATGACTTACTAATTGTATCACATCTGAAAACCTAATTGCCCACTGATGAACCGAATTCCTGTGATTCCAATCGCGGAGATGCATCAGTTAAACAGATGTAAGATACGGTTGTTTCATGCATTAATGTCATGTCATCATCTGATCGTTATACTCAAAATGTCTGTCGGGTCGTGAAAATGGGCATAAACTATGCAGTTGGTTGAACCATACCATATATCTACTGAGTAACCAATTAATCTGTTTGATACGTATTGCGACAGCAAACACCCTAGTTAGTACATTACACAAAATTTTGCAACCCCTTGCAGGTCGATTTGGTCCTGAACAGTGAAGATTGTGTGCAACTGAAAAACTGTTAGAAACCTTGAGAACATTATGTAGCGAAAAGGCGTCCAGTAAAGCACAATCTTTATTGCCCAACTCGCTAGTTACCATGCCATACAAGCGCTCGCGATTTTGAATCACAATTCCAGTCCACAACACCCCCCGGTTCCCGCTCGCACGTCGTGTGCACTTCTACCCGGTTTACGTGTGTGTTTGCGCCTTCTATCAGGGGGGTTTCTGCCTACTATTCCTCGTCCGTTTATCCGATTTCGTTGAGCGATAGCTTGTCCGGTCGCTCGTGCTGTCCTCCGTCTATCTACTATAGGCTTTGAACGTACTCTACAGCCGTGTCGAGATATTCCTGAGTGTGTTGGACTAATCACGCCTTCAATTTGGTCATCCATCCTATTTCGGCTGCCACGTCTCGCCCGTTGGTCCGATCCGATCGGGCGATGACTCATCCGGTCGCCCACGCCGTTCTCCATCCGCTCAGCGTGGGTTTTTGAACGCACCTACCCCCTGTGTTGGAGTATTCCGCCGAGAGTTGGAATGCTCACACTTCCTGCCTGACAGTCCCCCACAATGTTCAGTTGTAATCGAGACCAGCTTCCTTTGTGCACTTTTGCAGGTCTGGAATTCGTAATAGACGACAATGTGTTTTATCAACATTGCTGCAATCCATTTAACAAATACAATATTATGATAATGTTATTTTTGCAACAGAAAATGTGGACGACTACTCTTTAAAAACAAGGTTTCATAGGACAGAGAGTTTTCAACTGATTCTCCTACTTGACTGATACAGCTGTATACAATTAAGTAATGACTAGAACGCTACTGATCGACAAATAAGTAGGTTTCAATGAAACTTTGTTTTTATGAGTTTTAATGGAATTTCAAATAATCTGCATCATACCAAGGATCGCAAGCTTCCACAAACTTTACTTCTTGAGATAGAAACGTCACAACTCCGTCGTGTTACATTTAAAAAATATATTCATTATTTCTTGCACTGTCACTAACTCCGAGAGGCATACAATACATTCGTCACCTTTTTCGACTATCATACTCATTGGTCTTCCACCAGTAAAACTTGCAACCTTCAATTTGCTATTATCCAGAGCCTGATTACAAACAAAATTATCAATCTGTGTCACGTGCTTATTAATAATGCCTTTCGGTGCACAAATAGGACTAACAACAATATGGCAAATGAGTTTGCCAGTGCAATTCGAATCAGACAACCGAACATTTCTTTTCACTACAGTCACTACGTTGTCCTTGTTTCACAGGTGATCAGAGAATATTATTTCTGATTTCATTTCTTCTAAACATCGACTTTATTATGAAATCCATGAGATACGCTAATGGTTTTTGTTCTAGAAATCTCTGGTCCTGTCTATTCAAGAGAAGGAGTCTGCACTAGAGAAACAGACACGGATGAGAATATTGAAGAGTCTCTTAAGGTGTATGTAAGTTGGGACAAGTAAGTAGTAAATATGCTCACAATATAAGAAAATCTGCATAATACATATCGAAAATATTTAACGTTGCGTCGTGCATCTTAGCTCTAATTATTTACTTGAGTATACTGTTTTTGTATTCAAGAACGACGGAAAATACCAGTAGTAAGTAAGCTTTATTAGAGCAACCGTTTTCACGATACGTTACGGAAAATCTGTCAGTCCACACAGCACGGGCATCCGTTGCCCGCAAGTGTCATCGATCGCTTGAAGGTCAGAGCAATCTGATTGGCCAACTGCATTGCTCACTGGCATTCAGTTGGACACAAAAACTGTAGATTATGGTAAAAATTAAATTCACAATGAAAACATAGCAAATTATAACAACAATCTTTGTTTGCTGTGTTCCCCTCAGGTGAAAAAACAAATCTGTCACTGTGGCATCTTGAAAAATGCCTCGGATGTCATTAATGACGTCTGTATTCGCTTGTGCGCTTCAAATCTGTTAGAAGCAGATATCTGTATTTGGTACAAGAAACGGGAAATATTTAAATACTTCAATGAAACGGACATGGGTGGGCTGGAGGAGGTTCACTGGCTTCTATTTGGCAAAGAAGGATGGATAACTAGAGGTGAGTTGAAGAAGCTACATATTTTTATTTGGCATGTTCAACTTTTGAATTCGTCTAGCACTCTGCGATACGGTGATAATCATATCAAAACAAATCAATATAGTCCGCAAACAAAATATGACTTCAGCAGACGAGCGAGTTTTAATTAATACCCTATCCGAATAAAACAGCTGGTAAAATAAACTACCCAACATCAGGTATATTACACCGTACTTAAACAGCATAGATCAAGTACAAATTGCCGCGTCATCTACTGCCGTTAGGGTAGTGTATATTTGTCGTAGAACCAAATATCTCCGTACATCTGTATTCCTCTATCTGCTGCTGTATGCATTATATACTCTGCTATCACGTCGTTTCAATGCATGCGTTACCATTTGTCATTCCTGTGCGCACAGTTAAGTAGTTTACAACAGTGTTAATCTATTGGCATTCATTACTTCTGGCACTCTATATAAAGCTTTCCTTACTTCAGTGGTTTACAGTTACACGGTGTTTTCGAAATTGTGCAAGGTCTATCATCAGGTCTAAAATAAATCGATGGCGTCTCGAAACAGATCCAAATCCATAAATATGAGAAAGATATCTGGCAGGTATATCATTTTTTTTAAAAACAAATGGCACGCTGATATTTTCACGCTAGGTGGTTGGGAGAATTATTGATTACAGTTCACTTTCGGCTCCGTATATGTCCATGAATAATGAATTCAATCATATGTAGCACTCAGGACACACACGGTGCCATTTTGATTTCGGCGCCACAATGACTGCACCAAAGTATTGTTGCAACTTTGTGCAGGATGACCAGAACCTCCCCGGCCGTGCTGAGCTTTCAACTATACTGACAACATTTGTACACAACTTCTTTTAAACAAAAGTTGAAAGAGGTTTTGATCATGTTGAATGAAAAAATCAGCAAGGGTTTCTTCATTCCATTTGAAAGTTGCTTTCTTCCATTTTTTTTATAATCGGTGTTACTTGATGTACACAAAGTGTTACTGGATAGCTGGTCGTTATGCCATCAGTTTCGAATCGTCTCAGTGTCAACACAACAGATAACTGTTTTCATCGTTCATCTCTTCAAATCCAATTGCCTGCACATATAACATGTTCATCTGATCAGCATGTCGTACGTGTTGCATGACACTCATAACTTCACGTTAGGTTGTGCGGCCATGAAACCGGGATCACATCTGGCGTGGGTTACCAATGCAATGTAATGCCTCGCTCCCTTGTTTGGGGCAACTCATAAAGCTGATCGTAGAAAGAGAATGGACGTAAGAGTTTTTAGCTAGACTAATTCTATCCAATGTTCCCGTGAGAATGAACCGAACGGCAACCGTACACTGATTAAACTATTAATCTGTACGTTTAATCCTGAGGTCTTGGCAGCATGTATTGTCACAAGTGTTTCATTAGCAAACATACATGCACAGCGATTCCTTTCTGAAACAAACAAATTCGGAGCCTATCGATTTTATCTGCTCTAAGGAGATACCCGCTCTTAAGAGGTATTCGTTTATACAGTGATCCGTCCCAATTTGGTCAAGTAATATTTTATGAATATCAAAGATACCAAAAATAGCTAATTTATAGTACATTGCTGAAACCAACAACTTTTGATGCTGTCGTTGATGTGTAGAAACTCTAAATTTGGAAGTGATTGATAAGAGTAACTCTACGCGAATCAGAAAAATTGTTGGGCATATGGAAAAGCATTCTTGGTCGAAGCCTTCCAAATTCTTTTCCTTTTCACATATCCTCTTGATCTTTGACACCTTCGTTGTATTTGTGTCCAAAATGATCCAACTGTGTGTGTTTCATTAGAACAAAGACAAAATTTTGTTTTGAGCGTGTTGTATGTGCATTATAGGTTGACCCTGGTACATCCAACAGGGTGGTAAACTGATACAGAACCGATTATTAAGTAACCTTCATCTGTACAGGGTGCAGCCATTATGATTTGTATTGCAATGTAACTTGAATACAGTGAGGCACAACGCGGAAGTAAACTGACGTATGAGTTATTCATTCACTGCAAAATACTTTACGATGAGGACGAGATGGAGTACCCGTTTTAGATGAGTTTCAAAGGTGACAGTATCAAAGTTCTGTTGTAAAAATTAGGTTGTGCCCTGACCGTTCATTTGCCGGTGATATGTGCTAGAGAAAGGCGCTATATGGTGGAACATCATGGCTCATTAGTACGATTTACAGTTGGTCGTTTTAAAATAAATTGACATGAATCTGTTTGCAAATTCCTCGCATCAATTCACACCAACCATGAACTCACGGATGGGCAGTTATTCTCATCCAGTGATAACAGGAAATTGACCGCTGAGTGGATTGCTTTCGTAACGATATCATTATAGCCAGATCTGAGTAATAAACAATGAGTGCGTTCTCCAGGGATTTTATTAAATATGACCAGCTTACCTCAACAAGTCGGGTTATCATCAACAGTAAATGTTCACAGGCCCACGGTTGTTCCGTCAGAAAGGTATTTTTTTTTACAAGGTCTCCAAAACACGAGGAAAAATCTGTCTATTGATGAGTACCCGCCTATATTCGGAAAATAAATGGCATTAATTATTTCTGGCAGCCTTTGTTCATTTGAGAGGAAAGCGGATGATATGTTAATTCTTACACTAGGTGACAAATACAAAAGGTTGTAATTGCTAATGTTGTGAGAAACTGGATCTCTTACAGACATGGTACATAAAATTTATGCACTTAGAGAGTCCCAACTTTAACGGACCGAACATTCAGTGAAGTTTCCGAACAGCGATGGAAGCGTCATTATCTACGTCGGTTATATACACTGTTTGTAAGTTCCCAACACATGATAAAAACTTTGGAAGTCAAACCAATATTGCTAAGCGGTTATCATCCAACTACCTTACGAAATGTACACGTTGTGTTCGCCTGTTTTAAATCAGACCTACATCTTTTAGATGTCTATTCATCCATTAGCCGTGACCCCGAACACGAACTACCACCCCTTCATACACGATAATCGGTGACCCCGGTAGCTTTAACACAGGCTCTTCTATCATCCTAAGGTGTGCTTGGAATAGCTGAGCTTCACATAAAACTGTATACTTGTCTTCGTTTCAGTTTTTATGGGTGATCTTCATAGTTTCTCCAATAAAAAAATGAGCAATAAGTACCAAAACGTTTTTCGTTCTCAGCTTGTGTATAGCAACGAACTCCACCTTTCCACTGAGTGTCTAGCGGTGATCTACTGGATTGATCGTAATTGGAAAACCACAAGAACTGGGCAGACCATCACAAGTAATTCTTAAATTCAATACTGAAATCCTCAATGGGTTTTCCATCAATTCGTTTGGCGACAGTACTTGTCATCGGTAAAACTGGTGACTGATGAATGGAATTGTCAGCATTAATCCAACCGGGAAGGTTCATTTAAATTCTCGCCACCTCCATTACACGCATAACTTTGAAGATTCTGAGGAAAAAAAGTATTTTTTCTAATCTAGTGCGTTGGCTACAACAACGGACAGATCATACTCAAATCCCATTTACAGTTAGCCAAATGATAGGACATAATTTATCAATAGAACGGACAAACAAAGTTTACTGCACAAATTAACTGGAGGCATATTTGCTTCCTTTTCAATTCACATAAACGATTAGCTCCTATTCGGTAACTAGCTCCATTCCGAATCTGTTGTTGACATAGCCAATAGGGATTCGCTTTTATAGGAACAATCATAAGAATTGATCAACCGATCTGCTTCCTATTCCTAAGCCTCTAATATATTTAACTGTCAAAATGTTTTGTTCTCTTTCAGTAAATGTGAATAATATTTTAAAGCAATTTGTTTCCTTTAGGAACTTGAATAAGGCAATGTGAAGTAGTAAATCATGTGATGTTCTCCGGAGTAACATTTCGTACATTCTGATCACACATGAAAATTAATATAAGGTTCCATTGGGTGGAAATAATGGCTTAAGGGGTTAGACAGACAGACACAGAAATGATGATTAAATAAATGGGGATACTGACTACCAGGGCATCAGCAACACTAACATAAGTTATTTTTGAACATATATGGGAAGATTATTACGTCTGATAGCTAAAACTTTAGCAAATTAGAGGATGCGTTCTCGGTGGTTCCGAAAAATCACGGAGAATGCGTCACAAACCTTGACTCTGCGTCCTGTTTGGATTATGTGTTTTGCTACTGATGACACTGGGTGCCGTCCGTCGGTCTCTATGCACGCGCCTGGCGTTTTTAGTTGTGTTTCCAGCCACTTGGGAACATGCTCTCTGATACGAAAAGTTAGCTGTCTGTTAGTCCTCCCTATGTAGCTCACACTGCAACTACACGAATATTTGTACAAAAAATAGGATGTGACAAACGTAGGCTGTTTCTTTGTAACCGAGGAGACTGGTAAGACCCTGGTTCGCTGTATTATACATAGTTTTACAACATTACAGGATATGGATACAGCAGCTGTTAGACGTCCTTTTATCATTGTTGACCTGTTATCACCTGCTAACCGTAGCCCATTCTTTTCGCTTACTCATGAACTTACTTTCAGATTCACTTCCGTCAAGTTCCTAAACATGACATACGTTCACATCCTTTCACGGTAACTGTATGCGACAGCTACATTTCGCAAAATGAGAAGGCTATTGTATGGGATTTACACATAAAAATCTCATGAACACGTTAACCTTCGATTTCTCGTTTTACTATAGCACGCGTTCTCCCACACTGGTTTCATTGCCCTTTGGTACTTTTGTCAGCAATTCTTGAAGAGCACATCACACTCTTCGTGAGGATTTGTGTAGTACACAAATGTAGCGGTGTTTATTGTACACTGTTATTCAGCCCTACTACTACTACTTCTAGACGCTTTAATGTTTACAACAAACTCGCCGAGTGAACTCATTCTCATTTGTTCTATTCCCTTCTCTCGGATCTGTCATAATCTATTTCTGCTGCACCCACACACCGATAACAAACGACGATATTTGTATATGCAGTCACCTAGACCAATTCAGTCATATCTGGTAGATATGTTAACTGACAATGATGAATTATTGCGGAAGTTTCTTGCCTAATTTTTTTGCTAGGCTAACATTTACATCTTGAGTATACACTTGACTGGGTATGTATACGGTAATACTTTCACAGCAACACTGTCACCGACTAGATGTATAAGGAGGATTATCAATTGCCTTGATTTGGTGATTGCTTAGACACTGAAGAGTTGTTTACAAAAATTGTTATTCTCGAGTTGCAGTGCTGTACACCGTTGTCTCTCCTTCATTTCATCTGAAGATCCTCCACTCGAAGGTAAGTGCTTACATTAGCGAAATTCTTACAAATTTGTAAGTCCTACAATTTATACCTATTTGTATTGCTATTCTAAAAATGTTAGACAAATGTATAATTGACGAGGTCACTTGTGGTACACTCCCCGGGCTGTTAATCGCAGCTACTTTCAAGAACAAGTTTACTTTCATTACTAGAAAACAATAGGATAAAGACATCTACAAATTGTGTGTGATGTTGTATGCGATGGGTCATATTTTAAACATGTATTGATCAAAACGTTCTGCGATAAACGCAGCTTGGAGGAAGTTTCTATTCGGGTACTTAATATCTAATATCATTCACCGTGTAAAAAAAGATCAAGGTCACTTCTGACTTGTTTAGAAAATGTCTGTTACACTTTTTCGAAGCAGGTACTAAATATACACATGCTCAACTGGAATTATGGGAGAAAAATTGTTTTATCACAGTGTGATCAATGTAAAACCAGACGGTTCATTCTAACACATATTGCAGAGGATTATCATACAATCTTAAGGTTTATATTTCATTGTCAAAGAAATAGCCGAATCCCCTTGAGTGTTCGTCAAAACCGAAAAGTCTATCAAATGCCTCACGTGTACATATAATTTCTGCAATTTCTTCAGATATGGTATTGAAAATGACAGGTCCGATCTATAAAAGCAGTTCACTTGTCTCATGGGAAGAGGTCCAGTCTAACATTGATTATGTAAAAGAACAACTGAGTGATATGGTAAGTTTGATTACAGGTTATGCATATTTGTGATCTAGTTTAGTATCCTCATCTGATAAATAACTACGTCTCCAAAATACCCCCCCCCCTTAATGATATTCAAACAACTCCGATTATTCACAGACCAGGTTACACTTCCCAAAACATTCCCTTTTGTTAAGTTTGTAGACTTTTAAGATTGATATTCATTGGATTTTGTAACAACGGTAATCGTCCAAAGTAGTAATTTACTCTAGATCACAAGAATATTGTAAGGCTGTCCTGAGTTTAATCACAGTTCAGAGAAACAAAACGCGGAGCAATGATTACCAAAACATCCAGACATCACTATGTGGAATTCTAACAACCAGTGTACAGTTCCTAACTCATTAAAAAATTTCACACCGTTAAAAATCCGCACCCAATTTAAGTTTGTTTCCGATGCATTCAAATAGTTGAACTAAATTCAACTGTTTAGACAGAACACAGGCAAAAATAATTAGCGTCCGCTTGTTGACTCTGCACTGACATAAAACATTTGCTTCCGACACACTACACTGCTATGTACGTACACTGCCAGGCCCAGACACAAAAGAAATTCACGATTAACCATCTAGACGTTTGACATAAATGTTAAATACATATGTTTTTACTGACTATTGTTTTTCACAGCTGTAACTAGCTGGACACATTCAGAGGACTGTACATAGTGAAATAAAAATAAATAACGCAGCTAACACTAACTAGCTCCGAAAAAGACGTGTTCATCACGTTCACCAGTGCTCAGTTTATCTGCATCTGTTGAAGTTTACTTCATCGACTCCTCTCCATATGCAGCCGACTGACTTCGTGGTTTGTTCCTAACAAACATGCGTCATAAGAATCAGTTCCAGATGTGATAGTGTCTGCAGTTCCACGAGCATGGAAATCATTTGCTTGAATTCATTCAAAAGATCATCTGTGGGATTGAGATTAGAAGATCCAATAAATCAGGTCGAGTAACTGATACCGTGGGATTATATGAAGATCAGTACAAGTTTGCGTCGATGTACCGAGGCGTCACCAACTTTGCATATCCAGTTGTCCAGGATAATGTCGAAACAACATTGAGATGTGAAATATTGAGTCCTTCAGATCCAAGTGAATCGGATAATCGGACAACAAAAAGTATGATGAGTACAGTCAGTACAACCGGATCAGCTGTAAAAACGGGATTAGCATGAAAACAGAACAAAAAGTCTTGTGAATAGGCCGTGGGTGCAGATCGATCCGGAACATGAATGCTACGCACACCTGAGCTACTATATTCGTTTCCACAAAACAAAGTTATCTACAACTCATGAAATATCTGGGTTTTTTCTAACAGCACACGTTTCGCTTGTTAGCAGGCATCAGTTCGCTACAATCGGCGAGAGTGTCCTTGACTTTACTCCAACGGTATTTTTTAGTTTAATCGCATATGTTCAGAAAATGTGCACAATGATAATCGTACCCTCGATTCAGGTGATGAACAACAAAACCTGCCAATAAGCTTTCGGTATTTATAACAGGCAGCATTGATCTCCAGGCTGAACATCACTCATATTTGATCGCAGCCTTCATATATACATAAATTTTACAACAAACCACTTTCGTAAGGAAACACTAGACTGGAGTTTCGCTCCTATTAAAGCTCGTCGGTAGTGTATATGCTTGCCACAGCCGTGATCACAACTCCGGCAACGCTGTTCATGAGGCAACCGTGTTGACCACTGCGCCACTGAATTCACATTAGACATGATCGAATTATCACATTTGAATATTCACCTACTTTCACTTGTGAGCAATGATCAGTTTACCCGATCGTCTAGTGTTTCGCTTCGGAAGGAGCTGGCCGGAAAGTCTATGTGAATGCAAAGCTGCGATCAAAAGTGAGTGATGTTCAACTTGAAACTCACCAATAATACTGATCTTGTCACGAAAACCCTGTTGGTGGTATTTCTATTGCATTTCCGAATAACCCGGTTGTTTGAATTGTTGGCAGTTGTAGACTCCACTAAACTACAGAAAAAAGGGTCACACATCATAATGTCAGTTGATCACCAGGTTCATTTCGGTGGGATAGAGATTCGAATAACTCAAGCTGTCTTGCAGTAGTCGATATCGGTTAGATCGAGGGGCAGCAAACAACCCGGTGCGTCTTCTGTTGGGTACTTATGCTAAAAAAACAGTACCGATATACCTTTTGTTTAACAATTTACTTACAGGTCACAGTATCTTACTTCCTGAGATAGTTGAATAGTTGTGACCTCTCAAAATCATCATCGTTCAGCATCATAGACAGCAATATATTATTGGTTCACATTGATGCTTAACTGTCATACAATCGTGAAGGAGAAGAAGCAGATTCTGTGCAGGAAGAAAAGAAAGAGACAGAATGAGAGAGGAAGGGACTAAAGCGAAATACGTCTGTATGCAGTCATTCAGCACCAAGGTGCCTATACCTTGCGAACAAATAAATGGGAGTGGATCAACACATCAAACATTTTGTACGATAATTTAGTTGATAATCGCTTTTTTATACAACAACGACTCTAACCCTCAGTGAGAATTCGGGGTTATAAACCATTCGATAGTTAAATGACTAGAGAATCTATGGTATAAGTACAAAATGATCGTTAATGTTCTGTGCATGTTTTACGATCGAAGCAAACATTTCCTTTAGTCTGAGAAAAGGGAGATTTCCCGAACTGTAGCACTCAAAACAATTTGGTCTGTAGGTTCACTGAATGTTTCTGTCGTACAAACCATAAACGCACAATAGGTAAATGAAAGCCTTTGACTACATAAGAGATAACATTCCCTCCAACGATTCCCAGCTAATTTCGTATGCATAAAGATTTCCAACCGCAATCATTGATAGACAATTTCAATGTATACTAACCAAAATCCCAGACTACTCCCCAGTCTTAAATAAATGCATATGATTTTGTTTGGTCCACGTTTCACGATAAACGCATTTTAAGCAGGAGTAATACCAACTGGAATTACAACTGCAAGTCTTGTCCAAAGGGACATCCTCGTGAAGACCTTCCTTTCAAGAAGTTTCCTACACTCTGTTGTCACAGTTTTAGCAGCAAATGCGCCAGTGATATTTGTTAATTGTGAATCGATCACGAATGGAATGGGTAGGTTTGTGCTTTATCTGATCCAAGTCTCATTTAGCCGGTACCGAATATGTAATGGTTTATTCAACCAAATGACAAAACAATGATGGATAAGATGACAACAGAAAATTATTATGCTAACAACTAGTTGGAAATTTATATGGACAAATAGGAACGACAAACGTGTTGATAAAATAGAACGAATCATTGACGAGTTGTAGTCCGTTTGATTGAAAAGGTCACCACATGCTAAATGAAAACAGCGCCAGCGGGTAGGATCAGATAAAGTCGGATAAATGATTTTCACGTGCAGTGTAGAAGACAAAACATTGAACGTTGGAAGGGCGGTAGATACACGGAGTTAAAATATGTAACCGTGAAATTAATATACCAACCAACAATCCGCCCAAAAATGAAATGACGAAGGCGGCGCGCGGAAACTCCTATTGACTGTAGCGGTAACTAAAATTCAAAAATAATATATTTGCTTTTGAACAAAAGTACAGATGAAGTTAATAAAAAGGTGTATGCAAAATGTACGAAAATAAAACAGAATACAACAATCAACTGCGAACACTACAGGTGTAGGCCAAAAGCATACCTTTAGCAAGCAGGGTAAAATGACAAAATAACAGTCGAATATAATTTTAGTTTGAAATTCCGAACGTTACAATGGTAAGTGTAATCGAAAATGGTCTAAATTTGAAGTGTTCGTGGATGTCAACTGCAATTATAATTTGAGAGTGTGAACCATGATCAGCGGCTGCGCTTGTTGAGATGCGCAGTGGGAGATTTGTTTGATCGTTGGTGGTATGAGCTATGTGTGCCGTTCTCATTGTCATGCATAACCGGTCCCCTGCTTACCTGGACTAATCAGGCCATGAGAGTGTGACTACTAAACGAAATGATGATTAATGTATTATGGAATGTTTACTATCCAAAAAACAATTCAATGCAAGATTTGAAAAAATGCAATCAGAAATCTTTATCAGAGTAATCTTAATGTCAGTGGTTGCCATTTTGTGTATAAACGGATGGACGCTTTCGCTGAAAACCCATAAAGTCGGTTAACTTCAAAACCTTTAAACATCTTCGGAACTATAAATCATACGACACCTTTAATATTTTCCATTTTAACTTGTCTCACAGGTAAAAACTGCGGCTGAACTGAATGGAGTTTTCAAAGTCCGCTCGGTGAGCGTTGACATTGAGAAGAGTATGGCGTATGGTGATCGGGAATCGTGCGGAACTTTTACTCTGGTACTCCAAGGCATGCAAGTGATAGCTAGACTGACAATGAATGAACTATATGCTCACCTTCGTGAAGAAGTGGCCCAATTCGGTCTTAGACAGCATATGCAATCAAAATACACATTCATCGGCGTAGATCCACTCCAGCCGTGCATACAGCCGACGGAATGCACACAGATGTAGAGCATACATTGCAGACCTGTTCCAAAACTATTCGTCGAAAAGTGGTAACCGATTAAAACACAACACTGTCAATCCCTAATTCCATTTTCAATAGGCTTCACAGCACAGCTAAAGATCACCGAAACATCGTAATCAAAACTTCACGAAGTAATAAAGACCTGAAGTCGGCCATATGCTTGTGTCGTTTCTTTAAAACCGGGATTAATAATGTATAAAAACATCAAGTGAACACTGCCATTGTATTCACTTTTCCAAACGGCGCACGTTCGTAGCGTTCTGAATTAAACCTGCTCTCCGTGTTTGTTACCCCGGTAAATGTTGACGAAGTGAATAGAAATGTGGGTAAACGGTAGCATGCACAGAATGGTCAAAAGATCACGTGCAATAGGAAGATAGGTACCAAATAACTAGTGACAGATACCAAACCGATAGTGAACATGTGCATACTAATATGTGGCAGGGAACCATATGTACCATCACTCACAATACTGAACAATTCCATCCTACTCACATCAAAAATAGTACATAATATGCATTAGAAGGAGTACTTCACCAACTAACTACTGACGTCATGAGTAGCGATTGGTACTGATATATTCTATTCAACCAGCCATGGAAGAAACAATTTCAGCTCACAGCTAAAAATCGAGCTAAGTTGGACTTAATTCGTACAACCCTCGTAACCAAAACAAAACCTGCAACAACCTCCGCTTGGCGAGGTTGCAAGCGAACGTATGACACCTTCATAATGAGCAATCCAACACGACTATCGCCAATGTACATCATCAGTTTTTCTTGTGTTATCAACAGCTGTTTCAGGCAGTATCAGCAACCGAATTATTGACATCAATCAACAAGAGAGAATCGAGCTGTCACAAGGATTCCCCCCCAATAGTACGGTATTCCTTTATAACAAATTATTGTGACTTGCGTAGTTCCCAAGATACTACTTACCACTGTTGGCATCATCTTCGGTACACACCTTTTATTCGACGACGTTGGCAGACAGCCATATAGATCAGTGACGACACTACACAGTAATGCAAGTCAGGCCCTCAAAGTAAACAAGAGTGAACTGGCCCGGAACACAAAACTCGCCTGTAAAACGGATAAAACAGCCAACAGTTTTGACAACAAATAAAATGAACACAGGTGGTCTACATTTCGCTTAAAGTAATCCATTGAAAATTTACCAGCGGCGATGATAACTGTATATATTTAGAAAACTAGTAAGCCATTGTAGTAATCGTACATTAATTTATATTGCCCTTAAAGTAGGTTTGCAAAACGAGTACGTTGGATTATTCCGTTATGTTACTGCAACCGCTTTGTAAATAGCCCAGTAATTTAGCTAAGTACATTTTCTATTTCAAACTCGTAGTTTTTCATTTAAAATTGATGGGCTGATTGGTTCAGTAAAAATATCACTTAGGCGGGAGGTAAACCCGTTGAATCTTTCTATAAGCGTTGAAATTATATTACTTATAAGTAGCATGGCAGATTTCATAATTTAAGTAGGGCTCTGTGCAAAAATTCTAATCTACGGCTTCGCAATTAGACCTTCTACCAATTACGAAATCCGCTAAACTACTTGATAGTAATACATTTTCAGTACTCATCGATAGCGGTGGTGGATTTCATTATGAACTATTTGAGATATCTTGCTCGGGCAGCCAATCTCCTGGATCCACATGACAGTGCGTTGAGTGGGTAACTGAGTCCCAATATAAAATTTCTGGACTTCCGACACGGCTACGCAACTCAGTCAGCAGAATACTTTTCGCATCTGGGCGTACTGTTTCTAACAGTGGTCCGAATCCAGCCGAACTTAAGATTTTTCGCAATTGGTTCTCTTCTAAAATGTTATTATTATAACAAGAGAATTAGCACGTGACGAAAGTCGTTTAGTTATGTACTTCCGCTAACAGTATCTGAACACCATATCCTGCCCAGAAGCTACATATAAGCTGCTATTGGATATATACCTATTGTTTAACTATTTTACAGTACCTCAGTTTTATTTTGCAGATAATTTACGTGTAGTTTCTTACCATTTGACTGAGCAATCTTAATTCCAATACAAAGCAATTCAACAGGGTGCAAAAACTGGCAACAGTTGTTGACAGATTAATATGAGCTACGGATTCCGTGGGAACAGAACATTTGCTTCGAAGGTATAAACTGAATTCTATAAAAACTATGGAAAATGAAGTTGAATGTAACACGATAAAATAATTTGTGAATGACATGCGCTTCCAAACCGTGACGATAAATAATCGTCAGTAACGCAATTACATCACAGAAGGAATTTTGGACGTCATTTTGTTCCGTAATAAAAGAACCGTTTCATCGCAAGTGTTTCACTGTAACCAGCAGTTATACAATTTATAAGTAGTTGGAACGAACGATTGGAAATGTTGTTGGCGTCCCATTTAAATTTAAAGCTATCACAGAATCACGCTTCATCAATCGCTGGAAGCATGTGGATTCCACTCGCTGACGAGGGACTGCTAGACTTTTCCTTGAATGAGTATCGTTTGTGTTTTATCTCATCGTAAGTGCCAGCGATCGGATATCCCCCACCATAACTGCTATCGGATGAGCACCTGAAACTCGTTCATTTATTCCATGTTTTCCGTAAGTTCCCATGCTCATTTCAGTCCACTATATGTTACTATAACCCTCTCTGCAAAAGTAAATCAGCTCCCCAGATGTCAACGGTATCAATGCAGCCCATCATGAAAAACAGCTGCAATCCAGGCTGATTCTGGCATACAACAGGTCTAGGGTCCCGATGAAGTTAGATGTGTAGACCACCCCAACACAAATGCAACTGAATTGGCAAACACTCTAAAATCGCACATTGGAAATATTCGCCGTTGACCTCGATCGTCATAAGGTATCCCGTAGTCCGAACTGAGGCCCTCCTCACCGACCACTAAAACACTGGGCGAATATTACGCACGACTGACCAGAGATCTTACTGCCTCAAGCTAATTTCGCATTGGAATTACGTTGATCGCTAATGCGAGATCCAAATTAGTAGTCGAATCTGAACCGCCGAACCAGAGGGTTCAGTTAAACTTACAGAAAGTCGCTATGGTAAACAGAGTTTGGCTTGTCACCGCAACATGAACTGCCGTTGAGGGTAGTTCGGAACCAGTCACATACTAGTTCAGTCCAAGTCAACTCAACCGTCCATACACGATATGAAGCAGGGATATGGTGTTTCTAAAAAGAGACTTGCTAATCCATTCCTGGAAAACGCACTCCAGGCAGCAGCATTCTTCAACCACTATGGGGGTATTGATACCAGTGAATGTCAGACTTGGCACTGTGCAGATGTGTTATAAGGCGATCAAGATCATCATATTTAAGGTTACAGGTGCAATTGTAAATCAATCTAACGAAATTTAAGCTGAAACCGAAAGTAGCGGACATGACTGAACACTTGAATTTAGTTCGATAACTACTATTAGTACAGTTCCAGTTCAAAGTCAAATAAGTGAAAACTTGATGCATCAACTAACCATGCAGTGAGTGGAAATTTTAACATCAACTGTTTCAATAGATTTTGTGGCGAACAGAATCGTTGGATTAGCACAAAGACAGATAGTACTGTCAAGATTTAGGCGATAAGAGGGCATCCTGGGGGTCCAGTTCGCAGTCACAAACAAAGCAACCATTACATAATCTGAGTATTATGGAATAACAGGTTAATTGTGGTCCTCGGTAAATCTAATTAAACTTACACAGTTGCATGAAGTACACGTCATTTGCGCATGGGATAGTAAAACAAGCTATACAGGACAGTAAATGCCACATGGGACGGGACAGATCACGGTTTAATGGGGGCAGGTATGGTACGTGACTGACAATGGCACAATTGCTAGCGTCAATTGATTCACATTTGGTAGGGTTTTGAGGGGCTTTCATACAGGTGACCAAAAGAAGCCAAGTGGAGCCGGCGGACCCTGTAAACGCTTTGTCTAGTTAAACGACATGACCAGCGTAAATCACATGGGAATTGATTGCGCTTAAAATGGAATTAAACTAGGCATGCCAACGATTGATATATCAATTTCGGGCAGACCATGCAGCGCACAACAGATGTTTAATAAGCAACTAATCATTTCCAATTTTCAATGCTTTGAATTACAGGGAAAAAAACCAACGGGCCTGTCACGTACGGGAATGATGCCAGTAGTTTCAAATCAATCGCCAAAGCTCGACGCACACACTGGGGAAAACAAGTCTTATCCTCTGAAAGTTTAGCTATCGGAACCAGCCCAATCTTATGAATCTGCGTCTCACTTTTCAGGATCGTCTTCATTCAGCAGTCATTTGTTACATATTGAGTTAGACTGCCAGACGTGACGTGTCGTGGATGGATAATATTCTACTATCTAGACGTTCATTCATTTTACTCTATCTGTTCCTCATATACGGTTCAGCAGTGACTGACTTTTGCAACTCACTTTGTTGAAACAGTTGAAATCACTCTGTTATTCTTTTTAGAACGACCTACACAAAATCAGAGAAACAACAGGCCTCAGGTTGTGACATTACTCGAGAGTAGAGAGTTTTCACACGACATTTGGAGTTCACAGATGACCGAACACATAGTCAACTCACGTTATCCCGCTGGCTGCGAATAAATATGCGAAGTACTGGTAATCCTGACAACTGTTCTAAATCACTGCTTAATAGGTCAGGTCATCTGAACCGATCTAATCAACGTGGGAGATAGCACAGTATCTCGCGCGTACATGTCTGGATTGGTGACTTCGAAGAGAGCGATATCAAAGCCGTTAGTGTTCAGCTGATTATTGAGATTAATGTCAAACTCTCTAGAACGGGAATTTACTTTACTACTAACAAGCATATGACGGTAGATAGTCCGTTTAAGAAAGTGTATCACTTAGAATGTAAATTCGATCAGCATTTGGTAAACAGGTGTTGTCAGTTTAGACGACTATTTAACTGTTGAAGGTGAACTCCAGGACTGTCAAGCCAGAAGGGCTAACTGATTAGGCGCAAAAAAGTTCTGGGACTAGAAGTGAGCAAATGGATCTGGTGGTCATCTTCATCGGAAGTAAATTTGATTTGAAGAAGGTATTTCACGCGACCTATATGAGGCACATATGTCGGGTTCCCGCATTTTGATGATGCCTAAAAACGATGTTAAGAAACTTATTGTCACGAACGGCCCGAAACGAAATGATCTCAGTTGGGACGCGCATCACGGCGCTCACCGAAAGGTCAAACAAGTGCGCCAGACAGGACATGCATGGACCGAACAACAACGCTGGAACATGTCATGGAGTGACCAACACAGTCGTCGGTCAAGGCCGAAGCCAAGCTACTGAAGCCCGCTGCTGTGTTGATTTCATATATAATGCCCCATTGACAATATACAGACAACTTTTGTCGTGCCTCATTGCTGAGTCTTTTGCAATCAGTCGGGATAGCTTGAGGTCGTATTAACCAGCGTTACAACACTTATAGAAAGCGATGATGTGTGTGACAGAAAATCTACTTGCAGATGAAGCGTATCAACCTGGGGAGGCACCATGTAATATGTTATAGTGTCTGACGTGTGGCACAAGAATGCCACATATCTTTGTGTTGAGCAGAATTCTGAGGATACACAAGTTTCGCGCATACAAACAACGAGAGTTTCATATTCGATTCACTGACTGTAACCTGGTGCGCATTATACTGAGCAAGTATCAACGTGACATGGCCGATTCACCAACGAAGCTATATTTTGAATTAACGGGTTGCGAGGGGCTGAGGCAAATAAAAGTTTTGGGTGCAGAAAGGTTACACAGAGTTGATGCTTGTCGACAGCAATACGGTACGGCAGTGATGTTTTGGACCAGCCTCACTGAGCCGTATACTTTAGAAAACAAGGTCACATGTAAGGTCTCAGAAAACCGACTGTTCTGGATGCATCGCACAATCAACTGCAACGGCGATATCTGATCCTCAAGAGTGAACAAAAGACTACCACAGAGTGAAATCCCAAATGGCTCTAGTACAACTGCACGGCCGCACAAAAAATCATTTTACTAGAATGTCTGAATGCTTTGGTGCAGCAGATCGGCAAAGAGTGGACCAACTGAATGGCCATTTAAATCACCATACCTAATATGGTTGGATTTTGTCTTTTCAAAAGTAATATTCATGAAAGCAGGTAGATATCGCAATAAATACTGCTGAAGGTTGAAAAATCTGAACTGAAAAGAATGTTGTTATGTGATCAAGTCTCCGGTGAACAACCGAAAGTACTATATAGGATGCGTGAAGGCAGTCCTCTATGGGGCCCCCAAAACCTGGTTGCCGCACATTCATTTACACCGTTACATAGTGTGTTCCGGTTAATGGTTGCTAACTCAATCGACAATTGGCGATATGCATATTACTTTAAACAGATTGACAGATGATGACATTGTCATTAGACCAACCTTTGGTCGTAAACTGTGGCTAACAGCAAGAAAACTAACAAGGCATTGGTTCAAACATCGTGACTCGGTGTGTGCTGATGTAATAGAAGAGCATACATCAGAAATGTCACACAGTCATTGATTAGTCTTACGATTGCGTTACTAATGAAACTGGGTTGTGATCTTCGTCATTTCGTTCAAACGAGTGTCTGTTGTAGAGTCTCTTCCTAAATGGGATGATTAACAACCGTAGGGGAAAAGTCGGATGAAAAAGTGAAATCGAAGCGGCATTACAATGTGAAGTTTCAAAATAATCATAAAATACAATTATTGTCTGCCTCGACCACAAACATAACTCCGATCTAGACAGAACTGATAGTATGACGAAGGTGTGTAATTGCCATCACGTGAAATGACTTTGAGTAATGGCAGTCCGGGAAAACATATACGATATCAGTGTCCAGCATGCGGGCCAGTTACAAGCAGCATAAAACAGTATTGAATTCCCGTGCGTCCATTCCGTTCCTTTCATAGAATAATCTACACTCGTTTGTTTTTTGAGCGTCTATGCTGGCAAAATAAGTTTGCTTTATGCTACCTAATTATTTGTATAATTCAAACGGTTTCACAAGTCGCAGAACAATTAGACGACCATATACTCTACTTATATACTGCAATAGAGCATGCTCAATAGGTTACGGTACTAACAATGAGGTGACACGTCTGTTAGCCCACTTTTGTCCTTCACAACAGTCTTTCGGTTACTTCAAATGATCCATCTGATGTACTTCTATGCCAAACGGAGATCTTCCATTTAAGTACATTCTTGTCTTTTGTAGGTAGCGAAATAATCGGCGGTAGTTCTTTTGAAGTAGAAGAAGGTCATCCTTGATAACCATATGCGTGTGGCTCAAGAATCCGTGAAAGGATAACTTGATCGTTCAGGAGATGGCACAAAGTCAGAAATTTTACCATGGTCACACAAGCCAACATTTATTTGCATTCGTATCAACCCACAGAATGCACTAAGTAGCTTGTACGTTAAACAGAAGCTGTTCATAAGTATTTGTCAGGGGCAGCTAAGCTCTGTTAAAAACTAAAAAACAATTTGTTAATTTGACACTGCCAACATGAGTTTGGGTATTCAACTATTCCACTCTCACTGACCAAATCGACGGTTCAGTTTCAAATCCGGATCAAACAGAGACAGTCACAACCCGGTTACAGAAGCAGTCATTAATACCTATAATCAAGTAGGCCCTAACGGTTAGGATGTTACAGATCGCCATGAAGTTAACTGGGCAAAAATATACATATAAAAAGGACTCATTCTTTCCTACGCTAACCAGAGTGTGCCCAATAAGCTATTCGGACATCCGTAGGCGAATGCACAGTTTCTTCCAGTCCACTCCGATTCTGAATCACTCATCGTTGGAACCTTCTTGTTATGTAGGATTTATACCTGCGTCTCGAGCCCTAAGTCCACAGACTGCGTACACTTTATTCAATCCGTATGACTCTTTCTCTATCGTCATCCTATTGGTTAACCTTGAGGTGGATTATATTGGTTCTCTCGTTCACGACCAAATACAGCAGTTGCGCCGCTCGCTTGGGTGCTCCTCGTGCAACGATCGTACTCGTTTGCCACGTTCGTTTCGTTTCATTGTACTGTTGATATTCAAACAGGACCTGGAAAGAGTTGGGGCTCAAGTCGAATCATTAATACGGTTTATATACCTCGAAAGGTGGAGTTTCGGTTTATGCATTAACCGTTGTATCAGCAATACCGTTTTAGTGACCAGGGATCGTGTAGCTTCTCTGCAACCGTGTTTTCTCGCTTGTCTGTTCTGTACGCACGATTCTGTGTACGTCTGCTATAGGATGCCTGATACGAATTCAGTGCCACTTTCTTCAATCGTGCATCCAATCGCACGCAGTGGATGCTCGCTCTTTTCCTAACGACTCATCTATTATCCCATTTTTGAACATCGTTTAATCCGGAACTTTTCGAGCATTGTTCAATGCATTCGAATGTTTTGGGCAATTTCGGCATGGCGCACCTTTGAGTGCCGCCGAGTTGGTTGTAGCCCATCTCGTGCTTCTTTTCTTTCTTCTCTTGGTTGTTGCCGTTGGTCCCAGTCTAGGCTAGGGCTAACCGCTTATCGTGTCTCCAAACATTACTGGAAATATACGGTTTGTTTCAAAACCCCACTGCGTTCCTTTAGTTCCATGCCTGTTGGAACGATGTTTCGACTACTCTTTATGAAAAGCGTATTGAACTGTTAGTGGACGAGGGTCGAGCGCATACTCCTCTGTCTACTACACCTTTGATTCTGTGATCAACTTACGTTGTCCTGAGTCGCCACATAGACCCGATGCGTCAATTGGGTGAACGTTGCAGTCCCTTGGCTCGTTTTTTCTTTGCGTTTGTATGGCAGTTAAGCATAATCCAGAACACTTAATGTATCACTGTTTTTGATGATGAGTCACCAATTGTTCTGAATATGTATCCCATTTATCCATAGTCACTCGTGAACATGGCTTGCAAAAAACAACCGAGCTGAAGGTGAAAGTGAGGCGTCACCAGCAAGACAACTTCCTTACGGCTTACACTGCTCCGCGTCATTAAGTGCAATCACTTCACAGACAACTCGGTCAAACAATTACAACATTCATGCCACTGACCGTGGTTAAGCACCATCTTACCTGACGCCTCAAGTCACCGAATCTGAGTCGCGAGGGCCCCAGCCCGGGAGACGAACCCGATCTACAGTGGCCAACCCCTTCGTGAACGATTTCATTTGTCTACGCCAGGTCATCATCTGTCCACCTCGCATCTTGCGCCAGTGGGTCGCAGCGACGGTAAACAGTGCTCGGTGTGGCAGACGACTAGCTGGAATTCTTAGTACATGACCTAACCATCAAAGTCTGTGCAAGTGTAATGATTAAATAAGAGAGTTCGTTTAACAATCACTATCAAACACCCGCTTCCTAACCTCCCCGTTGCTTACTCGCTGGTGCCACCCGATACGAGCGATAGAACGCAGACATCGGTTATCAAATACCTGAAGACGGTTTACGTCTTCTACTCTGAACGGCTAGGTTTCGCTACCGTACAGTAACATAGTCCTTACTGTTAACTTATACACGCGACCTCTGAGTCTCAGATACCTCTGCCGTTGGAGATGCCCCAAATTTGCGAATACCGCTCAAGCCTTGGGGATACGCGCTTCAAGTTCATTCCCAACACCTTCGCCGCCGCGAATGCAACTCCCCAGGTACACAAACCGGTCAACAACCTCCATGGCTTCATTATCTATCATTAAATATGCGTAATCACAGCAATCTTGCAGGAGCACTTCGCATTTTAAGGCTGTAAAACGCATTCCGAGGTATTTAACAGAACGCGAAATAGCGTTGTTTGTGCCGCCTGAAATTTGTCAAATAGTAACATCTTGTCGTCAGCATGATGAGGATCAGTCAGTCTTTCACCAGGTAGGAGGTCCACGCCGGCATCATTTGAGTACCGCAGACAGTCATCCATTATTCCGTCCATGACGAAATTGAACGAAAATGATGAAAGTGGACAGCCTTGACGTATGCAGCTCATGGTGCTGAAACTGTCACAGTTCACCGTAAACCCTAACCTGAGCCGAAGTATGGGAGTACAGCGCTGACAGTATGTTCACATACTTGGTCGGCAGACCCCTGCGTTTAAGCGACTCTAAAAGTGTAGATCGACCCACCGAATCGAACGCACCTTTATAGTCGAGAAATATGGCAGTAGTTGGCCGGCGGTATACATGACGCTGCTCCAAAATTTGACGAAGGGTAAAAATGTTTGTTTGCAAGGTGCCTTCACCTTGATGCTGAATGTAGACGTACCTGTTATTTTGTTAGTAATTAGGTCCCCTGCCCTATTCCCTCTTTTTCTTCTCTCTTTCTATACAGGGTTTGTTTTTTTCTTCTTCGTGGTTGTATGGCAGTTAAGCATAAGTGTGAATCACTGATATATTGCTGTCTATGATGATGATGATGATGTACATGACCCAGCAGCATCCGGTTAAATCGAGCCGAATAAAATCAGCTGGCTATATACGGCTGGCCAGATCCGATGATTGTTAGAAATTAATTACCCACCCACTTTGGTGCTCTGCCGTGGTAAGGACCCGATGTATGTGACATCGCACGTCGAGCCAAACACAAAGATCAGGTCGCATGCACAGTCATCTGTATACGTCTAATATCTATCTCAAAATACATAAGGTAAAGAAATAGTTTCCGCCTTCTCCCATAGGTAACCTTGCCATACTAAGGAAGATCAATTCATGTCTCATATCTGTCCGTGGTCTAGCCTCTTAGAAACGCAAATGTCTAGGCAAACACACGGAATAATATCGAACAGAATTCTCACATCACACCGCAAGAAGTTTAAACATTATATAGCTATAGTCGAACACATTGTCATTTTAGTCTACCTATTGCTGACGGACCCAACCACGGAGACAAGAAATCGAGGATAAACCCAGTCGGCTGAATCCCTCACTTTCATGCTGACTGTGTGGTGCGCAAAATTATGCGGGTGCCAGAAGTGAATAGTGAAAACAAGCGAATTCCGTGAGGCTCAAACGACAAGAACGACTGAAGGTGAGTGTGAGTTACCGGTGTGATAAGACCAAATTTAGTACGGTCCTCGCGGACTTTGGAATCAACCTCGAGGCCAAGAGACGATGGATGACGATTATATTAATGGCAGTTCAGTGGGATCCCAAGTAGACAGAGTATCAGGCATTACACTCGCTTTGAAATAAACGGCCAATGACAAACCAATTAAGCTATCCCATGCGAAACGCATCCAGAGTAAAGACGTTACCTACCAAATGAAGCAGGTTCAAGCTGAAGCTCATTGACGTTCTTGATCGGAATAGTCAACCTGAACAACTGTTCATGATTGACTATGCAAAGTTTGGACAGGATGGATAAAACTAACTTGCTTCTTCGGCTCTTTCATGAAATCGGAAGCAGTCTTTATTCAGACACACCGAGAGTAACGTCCGATACGAATTATTCTTATTCGCTCCCAACTGGTTAGATGCAAAAAGTCACAAACAACCTTCCCTTTAGAGAAAGACTCACAAAAACCAGGGGAGAGGACATCAGTTGAACTTCAACTCAATCGCACGACAAATTCTAGCTATCAACAATCTTCACAAGTGTTCTCACCCGCTGGTCAACGATAGTTAGAAATGTTTAGCACACAACCGTACGAAACACGGACGTAGCACAGAGCTTAGCAATACTCGGAAACCCCAGAATAACACAGAAGACCGTGACCTTTAGCCGAGATTGTATTTGCTCTCAAACCACAGGTCACATGGCGGACGAGCGTCCGCATATATACAGTCTTTGAATGGCCCTGAGGAATCCCACTTCAATCGGTGCATTAAAAGTGGGATGGATCAATCACAGAATCAGGAGAGACGTGCACCAAAATAGAGTTTCGACACGTTGTGGCGCGAAAAAGTAAGATTCAAAATCACCAATTATTTTCGATGATATCTCGAAAAATAAATCATTTTGGAGGAAAACAGGTGTTCCCCAACAATAAGTGTCCCCAGCGGAAACCTTCCCGTAGCGAAAACCAAATTTGTCAACCTGAACGCAAGTTAGACAAACGGAGAACATCTTCGACCAACAGTAACCAACAATTTTCAAAAGGAAAGTTCGGTGCTGGTGGAATGCTACCACGGTAAATGAGGCTTACGGACAATAAGGAAGTTTACCAGGTATTACTAGTGACGCCTTACTTTCACTTACAGCTCGGGTGTTTGTTTGCAAGGTGTAAGCGCACTGATGTATGTTTGAATATAGACGTGGTTATTTTTAGCAGTTAGGTCTACTCCCCTCCCCTTCTATTTTTACTCTATTTTCATATAGGTTGTTTGTTTTTCATCCTTCGTGGTTGTGCGGCAGTTAAGCATCGGTGTGAACCACTGATGTATTGCTGTCTATGACGATGATTACTAGTGAGCAGTGTGGCAGATACAATGATTTGGAGAACCTGTCGCGTTTGGGCATGTTGCTTCTGTCGCTGGTTAAAATCCAGTCGAAGCCCAGCTTTTTCTCATTCGGGTTTCCTCCAAGTTACCAGATACGTTGGACGAACAATCTATGGTGTACCAGTAAGCCCACCTATCAGAATCCAACAGGAAGAGATGACGGCAACACAATCGGCTTGCTCAAGAAATAGCGCAGGATATCCGAGAAGCCGAGGGTCAACTAACCAGAGAAATAGTGCCTCCTTGAAGATGAATCAAACGTACTTGAAATAACGTAATACCTATAAACACAACGAATATATCCTCCGACCAACACCTTAAAGGTGACTCATCGGTCTGTCTAGCTTAGTAGTGACCAACAGTCAAACAACACGATGGATGGAACTGAAAAAACACAGCAGAATGGATGTGTACAAACTGTTGCGGTCTGGTAACTTCGAATGTTAGAAAAAGAGTAAGATCTTAGAAAGTTAACCTCCAAAGAAAATTACAAACGAGATCAATCTGAATCAAAACATGTTCCAATGAATTTGTTTCGTCGAGGTTTACAGATGGGCCCACACAATCGACTGAAAACATTTCGACTTATGTGTGGCTAGACATAGGCAAACAGTTACATGGTCGGTTGGAACGTATAAAACCAGCCATAAATACCCATAAAAAACCCCACAGTGGTTCAACAGTAACGTATAATTATTAATCGTATGTACAGGATAAAGAAAAATGGTATACGCGCTCAGAAATGCCGTGAAGGCCACAGGCAACTTCAGGGATGGATTTTGACGAACAGACCAAGAGACGGATCAGTTATGTGCCAACGTGATGCTTCCAAAAATCCGTACACTTCATCAAGATCATCGACGTGTCGAGGTCGATCGTACGCGGAAGACAAAACTTGAGGTTCTGCGTTGTGGGCAACAGAAATCAAACAATAAGGGACAATGGAACTAAACCTGGTTAAAATGTGTGGTTTCATATAATAATCAACAACATTTGCAGCAATAAGCCAACAATCGATATTGATGCCCTATAATAATATACTCATATAAAAGGTGCGTACATCAGATAAAACCAACAACCCATTGATAGTGAGAAAAGAAGGGAGGGTGATACGAGGTATTAATGAACAACAATCAGACATGGTAAACAGACGCCTGGAGAATAATTAAGTCAAAATTCCTCTAACAAAGTAGATCCAGTTAAGGTAAACCGTCGGTTGGTAAACAGTAGTGGACTACGAGACCTAAAAAATATGTCGATCTTGATCAAATTCAGTTAAACACAGGGTTTGAAAGAAAGCAAATAATTAGTGCATCTTGACGGTCTGGAATGATTCACAAAACCTGTGGTGAATGTTAACTCAGCTAACAACACACACAACCACCGGGTTCTAATATACTCACTCAGTGGACATCACAGGCTAAAAGGTCATACCAATTATACTGACGCCAATTAACCAACTCAACTAATCTCAGTATGATGGTTCAAGTTGAAGAAGTATACTCCCGATCACTCGTAAAGGGCTAATAACACCAATGTACGAGTCGCATGTCAAATTCATCTTAAAACTAACAAAACGAAAATTCACAAACCAACCCACATACGGTTTTGGATCACGTTTATAAAATTGAGGGTCAGCTACACGAATTTATATAGTTTACATCCTTGCACACAGGTAACAGTTTCTTCACGACTTCACTACCGTCATTAAATGAAGGTTTCTGTCGAAGCACACACCAAGCACACATCCTAAGCAAAAGTTGCATATTAAAATGTCCGATAGAAATGGTATAGTTATAATTGGAAACCGTTTAGAATTTGACACAGTCGGTCAGTTTGGCCTTCTCCTCAATGAGCCGATAAAACTGATGCATCACAGCCATCTTCGATTGCTCTCTTCGATGCAGTGCATTCGAGACCGAGGTTGCTATGATCTTCAGCTTGTAACGTCCCTGCGTTAGCCGAAGGTTTGGATGCAATAGCATTAGTCCGGTTACTCGTCAATCCAGCTAGTTGTTTCTTCCGCCACGCTTTTTTGTGCCAGTCTTACTTGAATCATTCTCTCTTTCCAACTATTTTCATGGTACTTGTTTATGGTACCGAATGCATAAGACAACTTTTTGGTGTTCGTTTTCTCGGTCATATGTCGGTGGGGTAGTTGGTCAATTCTGCGTGTCACTCTTGTGATCAAAACTTTTGAAATCATTATTTTCACTGGAAAAGATGAACGCGAAAAGCGGAAAACTGTCTGTCCAGAACATCTTGAGCTTCTTTTTCAGACTACCTGCTTCTTAAAGGATGAATCACGTGCTGTCCAGGTCATTTCATATCTGGCTTTATAATCAAAACCAAAAGTAAGTTTAGGGCTGTGAAACGCGATCATCAACGGTCGTGGATGTCAAACATGTCACGAGGGTAAGGTCGCACATTAATAATACCAACACATCATCAACCACAGTGCGCACATTGTCAAGCCCCGGCTCACTGACGTAAGTGGTCAATCGATAGTCACTAGTTAAGAGTTACGGACTGCCAGTCACAATCACGGTCCGGGATGACGACACTGACATCTATGACTTAATGCTGAAGATACGGCAGCACAATTACATGAATGCAACGGTTTTGTCACAGTGCTCTCTGTTAGCGTGATGCAATTGAAGAATTGGAAAGTGAAAGCAACAGAGAAATACTTTCACGAGCCCAGCTCCATCCAGACAAGATACTCGGCCGTTAGTTTGTGACTACATGTTGCTTGCCTCTAAGCCATAAATATCCTAATATAAAGTATGCGAGATTTCACGCACTGCGCCTTTCTTTCCTCATTTCATTTAAACTATTCAAAATGCTAAGTTTTCAGTCTTTTGTGTAATGCTGCAGATAAGGTTGCATGCGAGATGAATTATGTCAGGTGGCACAAACCCACAAACGAGCCGTCGAGATAACCGGGGTTATAATCAGCGGTGGATTTACTTCAAGTTCTGAAGGATGTGTTCATTTGCGTTTTGTATGCATTTTGTTGTATGATCGTACTGCACTGCGGTCAATCACGATGATGATGCTCATTGTTGTTGCTTGGTCATAAGATCAGGGAGCAAGCGCGGTACTAACCTAACGTGCATTTGCTTCTTAACCGGCACAATGTGGGATTAACGACTGGTGATGGTGCGGGTTGCCACTGTACGGACCAAGGTAACTCAAACGCAATCGAACAACGGAGATAAGCAATACGATCTTGCACACCATGTATCCATATATATGTAAACCCAACCGATCGAAATAATCCGGACAGGTCAGAGTGCGTACGCCACTGCAGTTTCGTTGGTTTGTCCATGCAGATCGATATGGTTACATTACTTGGGGATCCCGCCCGGAGCCATTTGGCTCACAAGTCGAACCCGTCAGGAAACGGGAGATGGGATTTACTTGAGAAGCCCTACCCAGGGTCAACGGCAAAAGAGCCCAGTTCACTTTGCAATGAGAAGCTTATCAAGACCAAGGGCGCAGTGAATAAGACAGTGCTGTCTAATTCTAAACATAGCTACGCACAGCGGATGTATTTGAAATTACATCGGACTTCTGAATGATACCAACAGTTTTTCGACCGTATTGGTCAACATGCAGGTGGGTCACAGTCAACCGTGGGTCGATCGGAGTGTGCCCTGTCTGACGTTACCTTTTTTAACTCGTTCCTCTTTAATCGGAAGACGGGAGAGCCGCAACAAATGTAAAAACAGTTTTGCTGACTATCTATAGCTTCGTGCCTCACTACCGAAACACTCTTAGGCGGTCAGCAGTGCCAAATAAAACCCCCATGAGTGCACCTGCTCTTAGTTTCAAGGCTCTCATTTAGCCTATCTGACATGGTTGTGCCTGGAAGGACCGTAGTCTTAGTCGGCATGGACTTCCGGATCGATGCGGCGCACAAGCCTGATCACCACATTAAGGGAGTAAAATAGGTCAAGTCGTGCCGTTGGTTGTAAACGTTTTGTGTTATCGGTTACGCAGAGATGACTTGCCCATAAAAATAGAGTGCTCAGTTGAGGATTGAGCGATGAGGGTACACGAAAAGCCTACCAGACGATACTGGGTTAAACTGCTCGGGTCAAAACAGTGGGGTGACTCAAACGAGTAGTGCGCAAAAACCTTAACATGTATGCAAGCCCACCATCTATTCCCGAAGACCATCTCAGATATGAGAAGTGAGTTTTTGCTGGTTCACTACAAATTACGAACAAACGTCCACTGATCCCCTTGAATCCGAATACGACGAAAACCACCACAAACTGAAGTGCAAACATACGAACAGCATATGTAAGGACGGTGAGGCTTACTCCTCCGAGCGAGCCAAAAAGATGGAGGAGGAACGTTTATCATGGAATAAGTGGGGATGCCGTTTTATCCTATTTGTGAATGGACTGATCGCCAACAAGGTATCAGTGAGACTACATATGAAAAGGATGGTCCACGGATTTGTACCATGTCACATCGACCAAATCGGTGGGCAGGATACCTTGAGGAACGGTTCGACTGACCTGAACCAGCTCATTCACCTGTGGATCATGGAGATTTTGCGGTTAATTATGACATTCCAAACGATTCTCTGTCAACAACCAAAGTGGCTTTTGAGCATAAACTATTGAAACGTAATTCAGCTCCAGGTTAAGACCTTCTTCTCTCACCACTTTCCAAAAATGGTGCTGATAGATTGCTGTCTCAACTGAACATACTCCTCTGTTCTATATGGGAGACTGAAGAGGTGACACATGACCGACACCTATCAGCAGTCATACCTATTTTCAAGAAATGCACCAAGACATCTTGTAACAACCACAGAGGTATTCGCTTTGTCCCTATCACATCCAATGTGCTTACGAGCCACATAATATGGCGGCTTCTGAAACACAGAGGGAACCGGGTAGGGAGGAAACAAACAGGGTTCCGGCCTGATCGCGAGTGTATCGATCACATCTTGACCTCATGAGAGACAATAGAGCAAAGGCACTCTTCTTCTCAGCCAACGGCCGCGATACTTTTGGACCTAAAGACTGCTTTCGACTCGATCGCCCGACACGCCCTCTGAGGCTGTATCCATTAAAGAAGAGTCCCATTGAAGTGTGTAAATTTGGGTAAGTCGTTGTATGCCTACTCTGAGTGAAGAGTGCGCTTTTACGAGCAACTAACCTGAACGTTTTCCACGTCAAGCGGCAATCGACAGAGGTTTCCGATCTAACTATTCATTTTCAATTTTGTGATGGACGATATTCTGTAAGAAACACTCGAAGGTTCCGAAGAGCACAGAGTTGGGCTTCTACCAGGTAGTAAGCTGACTAACGTTTAGTATGCGGATGACCTTGCTTTACCTAGTTCTTCTACACAATTCATGCAGACCATACTAAGTAGGTTAAACGATACAGCTAGTTTGCATGGTGTGCATTTTGCATCTCCAAAGAGTAATATTGCAAGATTAGGTTGGCACTGACCCTGTCTTCATTACTGCTGGCAAGCCGCTGGAGATTTCCCATCGATTCACCTACGTGGGCACTGTCATCTCGACAGTCTACCGCATTGCTGACAATGTATCCACGAGGATAGTAGAAGCACGCTGCGCATTCCCTAACCTCCATCACGTGTCATCGCAGAGATGTCCACTCCTCGATTAAAGGCAGGGTTTATAATACGTATGTGCACTCAGTTTCGCTCTATGGATCATAGACTGGCCCACTGGTACGGATGATGAATACAGACTCTCCGCATCAGATCGTCCCATCCGCTAGCCTGTATCACATGAGTTGACTCTGTGAGCAACGGAACGATCCGTCGACGCGTGGGAAGTGTCCAAGTTTGTGACTGATAACCGAGACAGTGAAAATGCACAGAGTTTATTGATTGGTTCATTTACTCCGTATACCGACGGAGTGTCTGCCACATCGCGTATTCTTCAGTGTGGCTGTGGACGGTTGGAGGAAACCACAAGACAGTCACAAGCTACGAAGGCTTTGACTGTTTTGCTGAGTAAGGTTAGTAGGTGTCGTCTATCTGGTTGGTGAGTTCGCGACCATCCACATCACTGGTCGGAAACACTCTTTGATATGGTAGTGTGTCGCGGTCAATGGTGAACCTAGGTACCCGAGAACTTGTTAACACTTCCGTATCATGAAACTCAGACGTTATTGTTTATTGTTTTTTTTCGCTTCTTTTCCTCGCTATACATTCGTACTTATTTATTACTACGAAACTTTGTAGACCATTGTCAAGGTCAACGACAGCCCGAGCCATTGTACCCACAAGTTGAAAACGATGAGAAGCCGCCAGACAACTACGAGAAAAAGAAACAACTTCCACTGGGGGATAAGAGAATAAATTGAATGAAATTAGTGAATCTCTGTTTGCCACAAACAGTTACAATCAAGTGTTTATACTTTTGAAACCAACATCTTCAGTAACCATCCTTACATACCGAAGGAAGGACAAAATGGACGTGACGTGGCCGCTATCTCCTGAAAGTCTTCAGTTAGGGGGTTACGAAGTCTCCAATTTAGAAAACGAATACGATCTACAATGCTTAACTCATAAGCGTTGTTTCTACGTCTCTTTGCCAAGTTCGACTGATCACAGCGACTTACGATAATGGGTTGGGAACGAGATAAAAAATCCACGAAGTGGCAAGCAGAGTTGGTATGATTAATGTATAACCTTATCTTCTCAATACGTTTGGCACCCACGACCGTTAACGGCAGCCGCAGAGTAGGTGTTCTGATTGTAACTTTATACGCATGGGTGTCGAGATTGAATGCGTCGCATTAGAGCTAAGTTAATCAAAAAAACTCGATTTCGTTCCCATGTCTGCATGGTTCAGAGCTATCGCGGAATACTAGTTAGTATAATCATAATTATATACACAAGCATATCTGTCCTGTAATGCACATACAATATGGGTTGTACTAATGTCGTCAAACCTCGGGAGTGTGCGCGTGCATATGTGGTGCGCTGTGGGCTGTCGGTCAGTTGTACACAACAGCGTCTCTACCGCAGTGAGGCAGAAATTCCTCTTATATAATGTGTCCGTTCTTTTTGGCCTCGCTCGAGTGGGTCAAACAACCTTCCAGCAGCAGCAGACGTGCCCATTCCGAGTGTCATTGTTTGGCCCGTCCTATCGGGTATATGAAACCATAAGACTGTACATAGTATTTACAACAGTATGGCAAGCAACACTATTCCGGATAGAGTTGGGATATACGAGAAGTAGGATCCAAACAAGCATTACATCAAGATGGTTGTGTACGTACTGATCTCCCTATACATACAGATGACGCTGAAACGTCAGATGCAATTTCAAGACACACTTAATAGGAGTTAAAGAATTTCCCCCATTTTTATGGTAACAGTCTGAGAAGAATGAGGGTGACCCTAATGGAAGGATGGCTGCTATTGGAAGCTACTGAATTATTCCGGTAACGCAGTTTATCAATGCACAAGAAAATAAGTAGGAATGCTTCCACAGAAACCATATGAGAAGCGCATCATTTAAGGGTCTTTTGGGAAATGAATAGATCTCGTTCATTTATGCTTTCAACAGTGTAAGGTTCACGTGGCGACAGCCTGCGTTGGATACAGAAATCAGGTGGTACCTGTAGTCGCAAGGTTTTCTGCCCCAGTGTAGGGGGTGACCAAGTTGGAAAAGCAATTCGATGTTTCCAGATGCAACAGTCAAGCAGACCGATAAAAAGAAGTGGGGTTGGCAGAGCCTCGAACACTGTTAAGAACAGCATTTCTTCTTCGAAGTGTCACATGACTCTGACCGCATCTATGGTAAGCAGCAACAATGGAATCAAAGCATTTCTGATTCAGTCACTGCTGAATAGATCAGAACATTAGGCCAGTGGCTTAACGAGTTCTTCAGTAGAAGCAAAACTCCGTTTTAAACGCAGGGGTTTGAAATAAGAGACCCTGAATGGAGGCATTACTAGGAAACCATTGCGCGATATCGGAGAACAACTGATACACATCAGTAGTTTGCAACTTTAATCTTAATAGCGCTTCAGGTTGATTCCAACATTTATCACTAACCAAGTTCGTCACTTAAACTTACACAGGCATTATGCTGGAGCTATGCATTACCGTTCCGGCAATTCTGATAAGGTTAATGGCGCATCTCGAAATCATGCCTTCGTGAGTGGCGAATGGGAATCGAAAGCAGAAAAATGAGTGTTCGAGTGAATTTCAATTGACGGTGGTTTATGCGCCCTTCATGCCTACTATGACGACTGGTCTGTTTACCGCTAAGCAACAGCCTGTCAGAGGGAAAGCTAACTGAGTACGCACCCATTACCTTTCCCCGTAATATGCTTTAATCATCCCCAGAGGTGAAGTTTCAACTTTAACTTTAAACCTAGTGTCGTTGGCGGATTGAGAATGAGCATACTGATCAAACACTAGGTCAGATTAACAAAAGAGATGAAACAATTATTACATAGACAAATAAACATTCAGGAAGGTTCAATCGTATTCGGAAATAACTTAGAATGCATTAGTGTCTTGGTTAGGACAACCTAAAGGCATCCATGTGGTCCAGTACGTTACGAGATAGAACTCCCGTTAGTTTACCAAATCTCCGGGTCGATGATTGATGAGTCAGTTTGTTTAGCTTACACATGCTCCTCAATGCTGGACAAATACGGCAAGGTTGCGAGATGCTGTTTTACTGAGTGCAGTAGCTTCTTTAGTGGAATGAGCTACACTGTGATATTACTTCTGTATGAAAGAAAAACGGATCCGTTGAGCCTTAAACTAATCAAAGATACCCTCTCGCGACACTTGCGACTTTTCATGTCGGATGATCGCAGGCCATTCATTACTCCAAATAACTGCGGGGTTCTTCACGATGCAAGTTCTCTCTCTCTTCTTTCACTTCAAACGTGAAAGATCTCTAAGTAAACTCTGACGTTTCTGTATATAAATATACTGATGACAGGCATTGATATTTTAATAGCAACGAACAGTATTCAATTCCATAAAATAGACTTACGTAAGTAGTAGAATGGTCTC
This sequence comes from Paragonimus skrjabini miyazakii, assembly GCA_014338405.1. Taxonomy (NCBI): domain Eukaryota; kingdom Metazoa; phylum Platyhelminthes; class Trematoda; order Plagiorchiida; family Troglotrematidae; genus Paragonimus; species Paragonimus skrjabini miyazakii. The sequence continues at coordinate 12,965 of JTDE01002858.1, read as the reverse complement.
AAGGTTGTCAGCCAATACTACACTTAGCAAATTGTCTAGGCTCTTTGTTTAAGAGTGAACGAATAACAGATAGTTTAACCCATCCAATTCCCGTACCTATGGGGTCAACCATCAAACCGGCTTCTAAATCCGTTAAGTATCTCTAAGTTTCGCTGTTTAGCAATCATTTTTTGGTCACAATACGTTGTGGATGTCTCGTCAAAAGTTCGATGTCTATCTTATTTTGTCCAGTGGTTAAATTCCTTAATAAATTATCCTCTGTCTTACAAAATAATGTCATCGATTGTGAAATACAACTTTGACTGTGGCGTCCTTTGGTTAAATTCACTGACTTTTAGAAAACGACTTTATTACTTTGCGTCGCTCGGTCGAATACATACTTCAAATGGAAATGTATTCGCCTTACTCGTTGATTATAGTAGGTCTGCTCATTGTAACACCTATGACAATAGGCTTCCTTCAGATTAATCCCATAAACTCCGCGACATGTCCATCAGATGCGTACTCTAGGCCATCCCTTTATGCCTACTATGGTGGATTGTCAGCTCGGAGGTGTGAGTATTCAAACACTCGATGAAATACCTCAACGAGGGTGAAGTACGTCTAAAAACCCAGAGCGAGCGGATCGTGGACGATGTGGGCGACCGGACGAGTCATCGCTCGAATGGATCGGACCAACTGGTGAGACACAGCAGGCAAAACAGGACGGACGACCAAATCGGAAGCGCAATTATTCCAACACTCACAGGAATATCTAGACAAGGTCGTGGAATACAGTCAAAGTCCACTGTGGATAGATGGAGGACAACACGAGCGATCGGACAAGCCATCGCTCAACGAAATCGGACCAACGGATGAAGAATGGCAGATGACCACCACCACCCCGATAGAATGCGCCGATTACACAAATAAACCAGGTAGAAGTGCACACGAAGCGTGAGCGGAAACGTGGGAGTGTTGTGGACAGGAATTCTGACTTATAAACGCGAGTGCGCGCGTATAATGTTAACTAGCGAGTTGGACAATAAAGATTGTGCTTTATTGGACGGTTTTTCGCCACACTATGTCTACATGCACTTTAGTTCATGGAGCTCCGGCTACTCCTCATCTTTCACGTTAGCTTCGCAACAAACACAGAAAAAATTGAAGATTTAAAAGAATAGTCGATCAACAGTCAATTCCACAACTTACTTCTATGTTTTGCCTTATACACAAAATCGTAAACTTATGAGCCGCGAACTGTGCTGTCATTGAATGTGTAACTACTGTGTCCACTGGCTGAATATTCACTTGTCTAGAAGAATAAACAAAGCAGTGTCGCTGCTGTCATCGTTTAGAAATCATATAGTTTATTTTCCAGGTAATACACTTTATCACAGATCTTTTGTAGCTTTATCCAATCTACTGTTTATCACAAACGCGACACATACCTGGAGAATACTCCAGCGAGCCCATCGACTGTGCGCGTGCCAAAGCTCTGGCATACAAGGCTGAAGCCGTAGCATCCAGGACTGCTTGTTGCTGAACGGTAGGATCGCCACCTTGATTTCCTGAGGTCACAGTAGTGGACAGATTGCCTGCAGTTGCCGAAATCCCGCTCGTGACGGCCGTGACCGAATCACCCGAACTAGAGACTCCATAAAATTGTGCCGCATATTGTGATGCATAGTATTGTTGGTAATATTGTTGGTAGGCTTGATAATATTCCGCCTGTGCTGCTGAACTACCGGTCACAGCTGCAGCCACAGCAGCCGTAAAGGGATCCGGCATACCTGAAGGGATGTGTTCCATGCGATAATGTTGGTAGAATTTAGTTCGTAAAAACTCTATGCATGTACGTTTCTTATATGTACGCCACAATGAACACAGTTAACGAGTGAATTTAAAGAATAAACGTAAAGTGGATACAGTCCAGTCACCAGAACTAAAATAGGACTTCATTGGACACTTTAACCTATATAAACATTTAAAATATTCCCATGTCCATTCCCCCCTAAAATCAATGTCAAAGGAGAGTCGAGAATATAAAAAACCTTGACACAGAGCCCAGTCACTGATACCACTCGGAGTCAATGATCTAAGGCTCCGAGCAGCAGGGCAGTGTGGCGAGGCACAATGTTCACATCGAGAGTCACCGACTACAATATCGATCCGTGTACCTTTCGGATGAAGTCAAGGCATCTGAAACAGTTTTAATTGAAGTCGGTAGCATCCAGGTTCCCTAAAATGTCTTCATAAAGGCGGGCATAAGAGTTCGAAACCTAGTAACCAGGGCTTGCAATCCAAGCGTTGTCCCTGCGCACGCTGGGAATCGGTTATTAACGAGCAGTTCTTGGACCTCTTTGAAAACATAAAGAAACAAATAACCTAGCGTGCTCTTCCTATCGATTAAAATGGCGATCAGTGTGGTGTGAAATCAACGTTTACAGGCGACCCTATGAAAGCTTGCTTAACAGGATTGCCCCAGCGGGGGCTGCATGAGTGACTAAGTGAATTTTGAAAGACGTTCATAGATTCTTGTTTACTTTTGGTTATAGAGGAGTAGCTGTGAGATGAGAAACGTCGACATTTCAAACTCTCAAATGCTGCTGGAAAGTTGTATATCTCTGGGAAGCACACAAAAGAAATAAACCTCGTGGCGAACCAAACCCTTTGTCCCGTCTGGGGAAGCTGGAAATGCCACGGGTGTTCAATTAACGGTTTTCCGTGTGTGCTTCCAAATAAAAGCCGACAACTTTGGAAGGGACACATACATGTAATATAAGATAAATGAATAGGCAACTATCATGTACGTATGAAAAGCTAGGTTCATAAAATCAGCAGTTGCCGAATTGAGTTGTTCTCTGATGTGGCCAATTAACTTGAATGAAGTAAGGTTGCTCCCAATCAGAGAACTGTCGACTGACGAATGTCCCCCATCGTCGAGTAGGCATAGGTTTCTCACGTCCAGATATTAGCAATGGTTGAGAAGATATACAGTTAGGGATGTGGATGTTGTTGGTGTTGGACTGCAAGCTTACAATTTAATCCGCTATCTCGGAAAACAGCTCAGCACTAATAACATGCACATTACGAGCTACCATCGTCATTACCAACGTCAAATTCTCGTGACGTTCACAATAAAAAGTAAATAGTTGACAAGCATGTTGCAAACATAGTTACTTCAAACTTTGGTCACTCACCAACAAACCATCGGAAGGAAATTACGAATATTAATAAGTGAGGAACATAATATCCTAAGTTCGATAACAAATCATAACAGTTAAAATCAGATAAGGCTATGTAGTGACTAACATACCACTTGGCACCACGGATGTAGTCGTTTCTGTGGTCGAAGTGGTTACAGCGAGACTTCCGTCCGCGTTGTACCGTTTTGGTATGGCTAAACTGACTCGAATTGGTTTATAGCCAAGACCACAATAGTTTTGCATTTCAATAAGAGCTTTGTCCATATCTGCCTCTGTAAGGAACCGCACAAAGCCGTAACCCCGAGACTTCCCGTTGGTCATAACCACTAGTAAAAGATATCAGAAAGGTTAGCATCTCAACATGTAACAGAATACCTTTCGCAGACCTGCATGTCGGATATTTTTTGAATGCATTGAAAAGGGCTAAATCATCCACATCTTCTGTGAGTTCACCGACAAAAAGTGAACACTCGTTGCTAAAATGTGAGTGGTCTAAAAAACAATGTTAGGTAGTACTCACCTCGATGAGCTATCTTTCCCATAACTCGCATGATTCAGTTTGAATCGTTTTGTCTGTAGATGAATGTAAAGCGAGAGCAACTAGTAACATATTTCGTGGGCACGCCAAGCAGTGACAAGTTAGTAAAAATGTGCAAAATGAAAAGGTCCTATGCAAGTGCGCCATTAGTGACGTTGGTGTTAATGTTAGATCAATCTATAACCATTTAATGTAGTTTCATGTTGAGAATCGAATAAACTCCCAGATTCTTGGCGAAAGAAATGTCGATCAAATTTCGTTTCAGCTGAATGCTTTATCTTAGGACAACGCTAAAGAAACTAGTACAGGTTCTGATTGTGCTCTTTTGATATCGCACAACAGACTAATACACCGTTCGCCAAGCCAGTCATAACGTACCAGTCGTCAAGCGTCTGTAACGGCCGTCTAAAAAAGTCTTGGTCTACAATTTCGGCCCAAACAGTAAATGTAGCCAACGACGCCGTTCAAAAACGTCGCCAAAAGTGGCTAAGTAACCCAACTTGTCGTCCAGCATAATGTGCCAAAAAGCTGAACACAAAACAACTCTTGTGAAATATTTTGCCATTGACAGTTCCCGTAGTATCTCATCAATAACGCGTGATATTACCTTCTGAACGCAGCAGTTAGAGGTTTTTTGTCTAAGGACAATCATAGAGCATTGTTCTTGGTACGGACGATTACAATCTAGCCAGCGAACTTGTCATCTCTTCAAAACATTTCTCTCGTAAAGCAAACGGCACTTTCCTAGTCCGTACTGTTACAGGTCGACCGGATGCGTTTGATGACAAATGCACGCAGCCACCGAATTCAACTGTTCGAGAACTGAAAACACGCGAGTGAAACAACTGGACAACATCCAAACAGAGCATTGGTGCACGATTTTCCTTGTCAACGACGAAAACTTTGAGGGTTCCGCTGCTTTGTCTTTGGGGTCCATCACTACTACTTTAGCCACACCATCTGATTGCAAAATTCGAGGGTCACGAACATCATTCTTCTCCAGCATCTGGTGGCAAAACGTTACTTATGGAGTATTGCCGTTAGTGTTCGAATCGATTTCAACGATAACCATCTTACCATCAACGATCAAGTTAGAGTAGACACTTTTTCGCTTTTAACTGAGTTCTAAGTTGTTAATTGTGCAGAACCTGTTGTTTCATGAAATGTAAACAAAGAGCCAGCATTTATGACACTAAGCAATATGAATCTTAGGGGGGCTTCCACGGGCTATTATACAGACAGAAAGCAATAGTAAAATGAAGGAATTCAATCTTCCGCGACCACCCAACGGGCCACTCACCCCCAACCCCAAATAGCTACTGAGTTATTTAGGGCGCACTGTTCGATCCTTCACAACGTGGCACCGAAGAACCGGTATTCCACTCCACTTCTGCAAACGTGTTAGCAGCCACTCGTTATCACCGACTTCTCTCAGCCTGATATTCAGGATCTCATATTCAAGGTTAACTAACGTAGCGTGATGGGTCTATCTACTTTGAGATTCTCAAAGAAACATATTTTAACCTGGTACACTTTTCCGTAGGCCGCATGAAACGCAAACTAGGGAGTGATATTTTCCATAATGCACGGAAAGTGGTCACCGTGGACCTCAGCATCGTCATCCGCATCCGCATCATCCTCCTAGACAGCAATACATCAGTGGCTTTCATTGATGCCATACAACCACGAGGAAAAAATCAAGCCCTAGGCAACAGAAAAACAGAAGGAGAAGAGATCAGCTAACCATTAAAAGTGACTTCTATAATCAGACAACCAACATCAAAGTGCCCAGACTTTGCAAACAAACAACCGAGTCATAAATGAAAGTGAGGCATCAATAGCAAAACGGCTTTCACTGCCCCACGTCTTTAGGTGCAATTACTTCGCAGACAACACTGACAAACAACATTCACGCCTCTGAGCTCGGTTAGCTGTCATTCGGTCTAAGATCTCTAATCCCCGACTCTGTGAGTCGCGAAGGCCAATTCCAGCAGACGTAGCCGACCTACAGTGATCAATACCTCGATGAACGACTTCATTTCTCCAGGCCAGGTCGTCATTGGTTCACCTCACACCCTAAGTCAATCGGCCACAACATTGGCAACGACTGCCTGGTGTGGCGGACGACTAACTGCCATCCTTGGTACACGAATTAACCGAGTAAATTCAGCGAAGTAACTCGCTTGGCAGTCACTACTTTTCCGCCTCTGAAACCTTTCGTTGCTTATTCTTTGGTGCCACCCGATGTGAATGATCGAGCATAGAAATTGATGGCCAAATGCCTGAAGACGGTTCAATTTTTCTATCATGCGTGCCCACTTTTCGTGACCTTAAGGCAACACAGCAGGAGCTTCTCTTTTGCCAGAGACGACCTAGATTAGCGAATACCCCCCTAGCCTTGGAGACTTCAGCTTTTACTTCATTCTCTACACTTCCGCTGCCGCTAATACAACTTCCCGAATTCACATACCCATCAACAACCTCCATAACTTCATTAGTTAACATCAGACCTGTGTGATCAAAATAATCTGGCGGAGGAACTTTACACTACACAGTGCATTCCAGGGCACTTTGTAAAGCGTAAGGGCAAGCCTAATATTGCCTGCGCTGCTTGTAACTTGTCAAACAACACTGTCGTCAGTAATAATCAAGATCAGCAAGCATACCACCAGACAGTAGGTCCACGCTGACATCTTGCGAGTGCCGCAGACATTCCTTTTTTATTCCGTCCACGGTAAAATGGAACAAATGGTGAAAACAGACAGCCTTTGCGTACGCCGCCCCTGATGCTGAAACTATTACACAGTTAAACGTAAACTCGAACCTGAACTGAAGAATGGGAATAAAGCGCCGGTAGTATGTTCACATATTTGTCCGGCACACCCCTGCGTTCAAGCGATTCCGAAAGTGCTAACCGATTGTCTGAAACAAATGGACTTTTATAATCGAAAAGGACTATACCTGTTGACCGGCGGTATGTGTATCAACTTCCTAGAATTTGGGGAACAGCGAAAATCTTATCAATATATCCTCGTCTGGGACGACATTTGGTCTGTTCTTCCTCAGTGTCCGCAGTCAGTCGGGAAAGTATAATGAATGCCAGAACTTCAGTTATGACTACGGTCACGCCAATCCCTCGTAAGAACCCCTGACGTGTTCATTTAATACGGTCACTATTACTTAATGACTCAACAGCGAGGGATGCCGTCTGCTGAATAAAAGCTCCTACTAGAGCCTTCCTACCTTCTTTGAAAAGTACGAGCATGAGATCATTTGGACCAACAGTTCTGTTGCGTTTGGGGGCAGAAGTGCATTTGCGGACCTTAGTCTTACTAGGTGGTTCTAAATCTACCGACCAGAGTGCTACATTACAAATTTGTGGCGGTAGCGCAGCATAAGGAGGCTAGCCAAATTAACCCTCAAAGGGTTCCGCTTAGTGCCTTAAATTTTTTAACTTATTATGAACGAGCGCCGCTTGCTCTGCTTACCGTTTCACTGACAGATGGTCGTCTGGGACTAGTAACACGGATAAGCTTGTCGATGTTCCTTGAACCAAAGGCAGTTTCCAGTTCCGTAACTTCCTCCATTAGCCAACCCTCAGGATCGGCTATCAGGCTAGGTCTCAGTTTCCTACGGACATCTCTCCTAGACTTGTTATATGAACTGCCAAGGGGAATGCTGCGTCGGGCTTCTAGCACCTCCGGGGATTTCTATGAGGTCCAATGTTCGTTTAACCAACGGACCACCGTGCCGCATGCTGAAGTACCTGCTTCATAGATGGCCTGCGAGACTTGGGTGCAACAGCTATCAGAATCTTCAAGGTGAGAACCGCTAAGCTTGCTTTCTGGATTACCTTTATGCTTTACCGACGGATAGCCAGCTTCTCAAAAGCAGACCGTTGCTGTCGGTAAGGTCGGTGCTCCCACGAAAGCGAGAAGATGAAAACGTATCAACAAACGATCAGAATTAAAGTACGTGCTCCAATGAAAACGACTGTCATGAATGGAGTCATGCTACCCATAGCTAACAGCCATGTGATTTATCTAAAACTAAGTCTGATTTGGAGGAGGTGCCAAGTATAACAATGACGTGAACGATGTCCAAAACTGGTACTGTTTGAAAATAGCTCGATTTCGACCCACAGTTCCTACAGCCGCCCACCGTTGTTCAGGTGACGCTGTGCAAACCTAAGCATGTCACCTAAATGAGACCCGGCAAGGCAGCTGAAGTGGATGTTCTCATCTCCAACGAAAGTGAATACGTCAAAGCTGAGTAAATTAAAGGAATGCCGCAAGATTCCAAAAGGTGTCTTTAACAGCGACGCCACTGCAGTCAATTAGACTGTGAACACACGATGGAAAGGTTCGCAAGGAGTTGGCGCCTAAAGCTGGTCTTAACAGAACCTACCAAGCGGACGGCACAAAGTCTACTGTTACCAGGAATCCAATCTATCTACGCGGCTGAGGCCGTCATACTGAGGACTATACTTAATTCAGTGTGATCAGTAGTGACGGCCGTGGAATCATTCGAAGTGTATAACCAGTATCTGGTAGACAGTGTGGGTGCTATTAATTCCATACGTTGACTATTGTCCTGGATTCTGGTCTTCGAGATACAGCAGACATCCACATTCAACGGGTTTAATGTTCGTGCGGGAGCGCTCTGTTGACCTAGCTGTTTCAGAGTACGGACACCTATATTAATTTGCATTCTAGGTCTAAGCAAGGGACGAGAGAGGTCTGAGGCCGAATGTTAAGATGGGACTTGTCAACACAGTGTTATTATGATTAGCTATATCTGCTGTGGGGCCTGCAGAGTAATCAACAGAAATGTGGATCGGGAGGGGTCTGGGAGCCGAATTTGATAGGATAGTGAGAGAGGAATCAGCAGTAACATGTTTTCATTCATCCGCCCTGATGCATGCAACGGATAGGATCGCTCAGTTTATTCTGCGAGGCGGCCAATGCAGTATGGAATTAATCGTATTGTGAGTACTCACGGTTGTATGTGGGTGGAGATACTGCTAGGACACCCAGACCAGGGCAGGAGAACAATTAGGTTTCTTAACCAAAGCTCAGTAGCTCATCGAGATGCCCAAACCGTCACACCACGTCAAGGTCCAGTCTTACTGTGACACCTAGCTCCTGGTTCTTGGGGAGTCATTCAGAGCTTATCAATTTCGTAAATAGCTCTCACAAAATAACGGAACATTTATTATGATGTCCCACCCATAAACAGCACTTGATGAATGAACCCTCCGACTCAAAACGGCATCCTTTCTACATGATCATGCGTATCCAATGTGCTCATCATAGTGGATACCTGAAAGGGACACAGAAAATGGTCTTATTTCACATGCTTTCTGTTACTGCACCAAGGTTTTCGACCATGTCTCACAAAGACACATTGGATATAAACTGAAAACTTGTGGCGTTCACCGAGAGCTTTTAGGAAAGGTTACGCCTTTCCATGAGAACAGAAAATTAACATCGAAAACCCAGTGGGATATTTTTACTTTCTCCTTGATGCTGACAGAGGTTCACCAGGTTCGATGCGCGGTACTCAGTTATTCTGACATACATAAAGAGACGTGGCAGATTTTGTAGCGACTAAGATAAATCATATTTTTGACAGTCGCGCTTCACTGTACGCGATTTTGTTTTTTCTACTTACTTTCGTTTTAATCAAGCTGTTGACGTCATATTTCCATACCGGATCTGAAAGCAAAATTCGTTCCGTATCTCGCTAGCTTGACGAGTTTTCTCTGTGCACTCCACTTTCCATGGCCGACAGTAAGACACAGAGTCAACGTCCTAAATCTATGTTCTCACTGTCGTATATTCCAACGGTGAGAAGTAGAATGGGTGTTATCTTGATAGATTGTTCCACACATTTTAGACTTTAAGTTGTAGTTGCGTGTTCTTGCGTGCATTAGGCGATAAATTACAAGGGGATCTTCTTACGTTTAGACTCTGGATTTTCCTAATGCAAGTTCTTTAACTACAGTGTCACCAACCACCAGCATAAGATTTAGTTTTGGGTTGTTATTCGCAATGTCAGCGACAGTTTAAGGTGGTAACAGACTCACACTTAAGTAAACCAGGATAAGGTACATAGTTTTGCTCACTCCTAAGAATTTGCTATAACTTTTGTAGTGTCCAACGATCGTATGGCTATTCTAAAGATTCCGAGTGCAACCGTGTTTTCTCGTTTGTATGTTCTGTACGCATGCTATTGTGTCTGTTATAGTATGACAGCGTCCCAGGAGGGCTGATAAGAAATCAATGCCAATTCTTTCAGTCGTGGAACCAATCGCACGCAACAAATGCTTGCCTTTTTCCCGACTGCTCGTCTATTAGTCCATTTTTTTAAGGTTGTTTCGCCCACAACTTTTTGGGTGTTGTTTGAGGTACTCGAAGATTTTGAGCACTATTCGCTTGGCCTGCCTTTATCGTGATGCTAGTTCCGAGGCTCGTACACCCAAGATTTCCCCAGCCTTATATTAACGCGGATCGGAAGTCACAGTGAGAAGACGTTGGATCTGCAAACAAACTTTATTTATTTATTTACTCACCGTACACAAGCGGACTTCAACGCAACGACTAAGGGCGCTAGGGAGCTGGACATGAGAGAACCTTCAGCACAACCGCACGGCAGCTGCCAGAGAGGATGAATGTCAACGGAAATTCCGGTTGACATTCAAGAGTAAAACAAGTGTGTCTGGTTGGGCGGCGTTCCCAATGGTAGTAGTTAAAACACTGTTCTCCTAGTGAATGTAGCCTACAACTGTAGAGAGCGCGGATTCCTTATACAGATACAAGTAAAACTGCGATACATACGCCAACACA
>JTDE01002857.1:71246-87410 GCA_014338405.1 Paragonimus skrjabini miyazakii | reverse complement strand
CAGAATCAATAACAAAAAAACGAACAAGTATAAGTAATGGACTGCACATCTGTGAGTGAAAGTTCACATTCGCGATATAACAGGTTCGGTAATACTGTTAACAGACATATTAACAGGGTTGAAAATAACAGAAGGTTCCAGCAGCTTCATGCAAGCGACAGAAATAAAAGACTCAACACCACCAGTGTCAGCAATGAAAAAATGTTTGGGATTACCGCTAACAACAGAACATTGTACTATGTGATGCGTAGAACAACGAGGATTAGTGGAAGTCACAGTAAAAGCAATAGACTGCAAGTCAGATGTAACACTTCTTTCATCTAAAGAGGTCAGGTCAAAACACGTCTTCGAACAACGAGAGACGGCTTGAATTTGAGCGATCTCGCCACATTCATTGCATTTGGAATTTCGAAATGGACACGTAAATCGAGAAGGTTTATGATCACATGACTTACAGTAATCAAAATGACGGACAGAATTCGGATTAAAATGATGTGGCTCGACTGTCGTACTTCTCTGACAATTTACCTTTTCAAACTGACGTTGCTGTTGGTTTGCCTGCATCTCGGCACTGTTGGCGTTATGTTCTTCATTTACCGCCCCCTGTACATCCTGGAATTGTCCACAGACAGCTCTGGCCGATTGGGAAGTAGCCTCCGTCAGTAGTAATAATTTTTGTTGAAGGCAAGGGGAATTATTTCCTGCAATCAATCGATCTCTTGGTGCTTGAGTTTGAAGAATAGACTCAAGGACCTCTTGAGATTCTTTTCTGATTGAAGTATGGAATTTCGCTCCTTCCACAGCTTCGAATTTGATGGGCTGAACATGCCTCAATAGCAGATGTTTCAAATAATCGTACGGAATTGAAAGAGGCGAATCGGGAGACGCCAGGAATTTAAGCAATGCATATGCATCTTTGCCAATGACCATGAGGAAATGTGGCGTTTTCTTCTCCACTGTCATATCATCACGAGTAATACACCAAATTTCAAAGCGTTCCAGGAATCTTCCATTTCCCGTGAACATGAGTGGACGTTCAGAGTTTCAACATTGTAGAAATTCATTGTGGTAAATATCCTGATCGCGACGCCAATTACGATAATTTGAAATACGTAATAGCAATAGGAAATGTACTTGGCTCAAACCCAGAGCTAGCTTCTACGCAGTAGGAATAACGCAGCACGTCAGCCCACGAACTTGTATTGTAATCTGTCCCTGTACAATGTAATTGTTCATGCAGTAAAACAAGAATAGCATAAAGTGTTCCGTTATGATTTACAATAATCACAGATACATTAAAAAAAGCAGTTATTAATCGAGTGACAGCCTCCGAAAGGACCCAAGTGCAACATCTTTTCCACGACTTGGAGCTGGGCCAAAAATGCTCTTCAACATTGCTGGCAGGAATGCAACAACTCATCGGTAATTCGCAGATGGACCAATCTCTAATTTGGAAACTCTGGCTTAGCGAATTGTCAGAAGCAACGCAAGCAATAGTTTCAGTTAATCGTTCACAAACTCTTACAGAAACGGCGAAGATAGTTGATCAAAGGGTGGAGCGTTTGCAACCACTACTGAGTCGCTTGAATGTATCACACTTTAGTCCACGTCTCACAGTGCACCAAACCCTGCACCTATGCATCATCACGGCGATGCAAACTCAGCAGCCGAACCTTAACGACAATCAGTGCCGTTGGCGCTGATTCTCACTGTCGCCTCATTTTTGTACGTGATGTAGAAACCTGGTTGACACTGGGGCGCAGGTAAGCGTATTTCCGTCTACAAAAGACGAGGTGCCAAACTCATGCAGCCCACAGCACCGTGCTGTAAACGGTACTCCTATAACTACATATGGACAGCGGCCCCTAACGCTTAATTTGGGCCTCCGGCGGACATTCCACTGGGTGTTTACAATCGCTGCGGTACCTTTCGCCATAATCAAGATCGATTTTCTCTGGCATTTCGACCTTCCGATCGATACGAGACGCCGTCTGTTACCCGATTCCAGCACTAAGCTAAGTATATACGGCACGCACACAAATGTTGCAGCTATAATGCCCATATACTCTCAACCCGCCGCCTCTAGGCAATTGGTGGATCACTTCACTGAGTTCCCGCAGCTCGTTTGCACATCGAACGTTATCCCAACAATGACCTCTGTTGCCACTCATCATATCCGCACTAAGAGACGTTCCGTCTCAGTATGGCCTCACCGGTTGGCTCCCGACAAACTAAAACTTGCCAGGGCAGAGTTCGAACACATGTTCGAATTCGGAATAATACGCCTTTCCGAGAGTCCATGGGCCTCACCGCTGCATATGGTCCCTAAGAAGTCAAGTGGTCGGCGCCCATACAGTAATTGTCGCGGGCTCAACAAAGCAACCGTTACTGACAAATACCTAATACCGCACATGCAAGATTTAACTACATGTTTACATGGAAAAACCATATTCAGCAAGATAGACTTAGTACGTGCTTATCAACAGATCCCGGTAGCCAAAGACAATATCCCGAACATTGAAGTAATAACTCCCTTCGGCTTTTTCGAGTTTCTTCGAATGCCATTTGGTTTGAGTAACACAGCTCAAACGTTTCAACGCTTCACTTATGAAGTGACCCGCAGTTTGGACTTTGTTTGTCTTTATCTAGATGATATTTTAGTTGCTAGCTCTTCACAGGAAGAACAACTTAAGCATGTTCGCACCATACTGGAACGTTTGACCCAACACGGTGTCACAGTTAGTTCCACTAGGTGCGAACTAGGTATCGCTACAGTAGAGTTTCTGGGTCACAAGATCTCAGAAAAGGGAATCGCCGCATTCACGGATAAGGTGAATCCATCCGTGAATACCTAACCAAGATCATAAAAAATGTACAAGTGAATGCGACTGTCAAAAATATCATTTATTACAGTCGTTGTAATGTACCTATCTCTGTATCCCATTTGTTTGATTCAACAATATAAACATTTTGAGAATCTGTGTTGGTTTTCAGAAAATAAAGTATGATGCACCATGCAAACCTTCAACTTACTGTTGAAAATACTTTCCAGAACTTTGAGATAACATAGTTGAGCAGTTGACGGGATCATTAAGTTTGTTCCTAGTCACGGTGGGGATAGAATGTGTGCCTACCATGCCTCGAGTAGCTTGCTCCGATTACGTGGATGAGCGGAAAACTGACTATAGTCCAGCAAGCATTCCCGCACAGAATTTAAGCGGCTTTGGAGAAACTGGATCAAGAACGGTTGATTTTTTAGCAAGAAATTATGATGTTTCCAGAAATACAGAAATGAAGTAATCAGCTTAGCTCAAACCCAGATCTAGTTTCAACGCAATAGTAGTAACACCCGAACTAAGCAAACCAGGTATTTATCTTTCGAGTGGAATTGTACAGTCTATTGTTAACAATGTAATAAAACAGCAGTGATAAGAAATAGGTTTAGTGACAATCATCACATCCACTACAGTTTAAATGAGAATCAAGGTTGTTATAGTTCCTGTGTTGTTTATTTCTGAGGTGTTCACACAGTCGTAAAGGTGGTGGTTCGTTCTCAACAACATCTTCAACCAAATGACTTGAACGTGGAATAGATTCAGAAACATCGGTATTAGTGATAGACATTGCAGGGGTAGAAAGATGTAAGTTAAACACAAGTTGATCGATGTGTCTACGATGGGCAGTTCCATCACTTACGTCGAGTACGCGAAACATTCAAGTGCCAAGGCTATTCAGAACAAATCCTCGAGATGTTCGGGGGTTATTGCCACGATGATACACAAATTCAGCTGATTTCAAACTAATCATGTTGGTTCGGAGAACGCGGTTTTTGAACAGCTTAGCAGGACTGCTGTTGTCGAGTGGTCAGAATGTCGATCCGCATCCACACCATTCTCCAGTTCTTTAAAATGAGACGGGTTGATACACTTGTTCGCACTTTTCAGAATACGCACAACATTCTCAGCTGCATCGCTTGATCTAGAATTTCTGGGTGCAGTGAGCAGATGTCGACATCCTACTTTCTTCAGCCGGTCTTCAAATTTCTGCTCAGTGAAGTGAGTGCCATTGTCAGTGACCAATGCAGATGGTACCCCACAATGCAAACAGAGTGAAATCTGTAATTGCCGACGACGTAAAATAAACTTCCGGCAAACGTGAATATGAATCGAGAATAATCAAAGCATCGTATTTCTCCAAGAATGGACCAAAATAGTCGGCTTCTATTCGTTGCAAGGTTTTACAGGTCATTGGCCAAGGTGTCCATTTTGATGGTCACGACTTCGCCTTGTGTACACATTGAGCACAACCTTTAGAAATACTATGTAAATCAGTATTCACTTCTGGCTAGTGTCTTCATCTTTTCAATTCCTAAATGACCGAAGTGTAAGTCATCTAGTACCGCGGATCGTAATGTGGGAGGAATACCAATTCTATCACCAAGACACAATAATCCATCGGGAGTAACAGAGAGTTTATCTCGACGTTTGTAGAATTCAGGAAATCTTTGTCGAACACCGCAACTCTAGCCCGTACGCAATCAAGTAAAAATTCCAGTGTCACGAATCCAATCAGAACGAGAAACCGGAAGTGGCTGAGTCAAAAAACGATCTAGGTCACCAGAAGCCTCCGAACCATGAAGGAATAAATCGCATAGGTGTGAGTGGCATGTGTCCGAAAACTATGAAACAGTGATGTTCAAAAGTTTCATATTTTTAAACCAACGATCGATGGCCCACGATCAATAATCAAAAAAGTGACAATTGTCAACACGAGTGAACATCAGAAAATGTGATGTGACACGAACCAAGAAATGTCAAAACGAATCCAGTGGTACCTTTCACGACTTTGTTGACCTGATCGTCTCACGTTGTTGTTGTATACAGTCATCGGTTCATCTTTCAGACCAGCTGTGACAACCTGAAACCGTTCGCATGCTGTTCTAGCTGACTGAAATGTGGAAGTCGGAAGCAGTAACAGTTTCTGTTGCAGATCACGTATATTTATTCCACCGATCAAACGGTCACGAAGTTGAGTTAGTAACTGATTTTTTAGATTACACCGAGCTGCTTGAGTCTGGATTTCTTGAATGAATTATCTGATATCCTGATTTTTTTCCCGTCCAGCGTACGAAGTTTGGCTCGTTCACCTGCTTCAGAATTTACGAGTAGGACATATGAAAGCAGTAGTTTCTTCAAGGATTCGTAGGGAAGAGAAGATGATGAATCAGGAAGTGATAAGTTTTTCACTAAGCTCTACGAATCTTTGCCGATTACGGTGAGGAAGTGAGCGGCGTTCTTTTCCGCTTTCAGCTCTGTGCCCATGAGACACCATATTTCGAAGCGTTCTAAATAGTCCTCGATTTCTGTCGACGAATTATGAATACTGAGAATTTCAAGTGGACAGGATTCCACCGCAATAAATCACAGAAGTAGGGGACGCCAGTTGTGATGCTATCAGAAGTACATAAATGAAGTGGTCAACTTGGCTGAACCCCAGGGCTGGCTTCAAAGCAGTATGGTGTGACTGCTTTCTTAGTGAAACCATCTGGAGTATCAATCCTGGTGGCGAATGATATGCTTCCTAGTTTGTTTTCAATGTGGCTTAGTGAATTCTAAAAACATTAATCGTATCAAGTGTAAAAGTGACGACTATTTCTAGCAAGCATTAGCAAAACCCCAAGGTGACTGTTGCGTTTAACTACCGTGCATACTGAGGCTTAAAGTTGACGTTAAAACTACTTACTTACTTTGTTTAGTCCTCTAGGTAATGTACTTACAATACAGCAGTTACATGACTGTCTATACGGTAGTAATCTATATGGGCTTGCTGGCATACCTCTGGCTGGTATGTGACCCAAGTGGATCACTAGAAGGTAAGCATCGTCCAGTTGAATTTTGCCTTGAATGTGATATTGACTATTTCGCAGGAAGGCGTTCATCAATAACCTCTGGTGTTGCGACCCCAATCAGTTGCCAGTAATCCTCTAAATACTGGTATGCTGTAGTTTCCGGTCTGTTTCGATCAACTGGTTTTTCCAGTGGACTTCGTGGTAAGAGTTTAGGAAGCAAAGTTTACAATGCAATGGCTGTACCTAAGTAGCAATGTTACCGTTGGAGACGCTTTGGATACTGTAACCGAATAAGGTGTGTGTTCAAGGGCTATTGCCATATACGGCTCTCCGAAACAGATACTGATTGACTTAGTTGGTTCTTCCGAATTCTTTCAGCTCGCGAGACCATCAACATTTTTATGAGGTTGGTATTCTGAAAGTCTGAATTTGGTTGAAGGGTTGCATAGAAAAACCTTGTTTGTCTATTGTTCTTCATCAATTAAGGATTTCCGCAAAACCCAAGTAGCATCGAATGAAAGAAATCATTATGAAAATCACAGTAGAATCGGAATCAAAGTGTGGGATCCAGCCAATCTCGTATGCTTAAGTTCATTGTTGTTTCTGACGAATTAAGCAGCACAATGAATTGTGAAGTACAATCCATTACATTGTGCAAAGTTTAGTTATATAGATATCGAATACTAAAGGCACAGTCTTTAAAACTCTGTTTTTACTAAAAGGAAACGACCATTAAGGAGCTATTGTTCTGCTCATTAGTGTGGAATGTGGTACATTTTTGACTTTTAATATGTCGCCTTTTAGATGCGAACAAACAATAGGTTTCTCTCGACCACGAGCCAGAATCATCACTATTACTCCAGACGCAAAGTTTTCTATACCGTATTCTACCATGTTCAATTGTATTTATGTCCGGTCACAGTCCTTGAAGTAAGACTGATACTTTTGATATGGCTACATCGACACCAGGCAAGTCACTTAGTGTTCAGTTTCACAAGCATTGCTGAGGAGCGGTAGTGACCTAATGCTCGAATTACACGTTGACTTTCACCACAGTCCTACTCATTATGTTCAAAAGTTTTTAGTGGTTCTTAATCAGTGTCTTCAACTTTTCAAAAACGCTCCAGCCAGACAGATCTAAACCTTGATTCGCCTCGGCGGACTGGACATCGTGAGTCCAACGACCACCATCCCCATTTTACACGAGTTACGAATGAAAAGGCTGCTTTCTAGGAAAGGTCTAAGGCTACCAAACGTGACTGAGAATGAACTGTGTGGCTCCGTCCAGGAAAGTGTTCAGGGTGTGGTAGTGGCGGACAGAAACGAAGCTGATTTGACGCGTACGAATATGCTCTAACACTCACAGGATAGTCGTGGTCCCCAGGAAGTGATCGATCCTCCACTCCCCAACTAGTAATTGTTCTACCATGACACGACGTTTCCCAGAAGTGTCATTTGTGTTCGCCACCTTCGGTCCAACACTCTAAGGATTAGGGTCTGGAAGTCACTAATTGACAAAGTCGACCAATCAGATTTCTGTCACAGCAACTGCAATCAACGACAAAACCTGATTTTCATCTTTCAGTCATGCTGGATTGCACATGATACGCGTTGGACTTGGCTATGGTTCTGGTCGAACCACTAGGCATCCTGTGTAATGCAATCTAAGAAATGCTATGAGTACAGTTCCTACTCTCGTCCATTAAGTTTGAAGTGACTGTTGTTTGTGATTACAGAGCTGCGGAACCTACTACAAACTCAGTGAGGAATGATAGCAAGCTTGCATAAATTGGCAAGACTGGAAGATATGTGGCTGATTATCAAGATGCTGTCCTTAACTTGGTTCTTCAGACCATACGTTGTGCAGTAGACTCAATTGGTCATAACTCTGTGATTTTCACATGCCACTGGAGCATTTATCCTACCCAATGCAGTGTCACTGTTCGACTGAAAGTTCCTGCCGAACCGTCACCACTTTCTGCTTACTGACCTTCTCAAGTTCCTTATATATTCATAACAAATTAACGTGGAGGGACTTTGCGTTGACTGTTGCCTTTTCCTGACAGATATCAAGATAAGAAGAGATATTTTACGTATCAAAAGTGTAAACACTGATCATGCCAGCACTCTGGTACCTCGCATTGTCATTGACTTTTTGAAACATAATTTTCGCCCCAATTTTGTTGCTTTCTACAAACATATCCAAAGTGAAAATATCTGTAACTGTTAGTGCTGTGTTGTCCATCTTCTCAGGTGTGATTGAATACCGTGGAGAATCCTGTTTTTAAATGCCGACTCGTTCCAAAACCTTTTTTCCTATTCTTCTTGTCTCTGTTTATTGTTACTGCTTGGTCATTCTCTGAAACAAGTATGTCTAATCTGCCCTTTCACATGTCATACAACATGTCGATAATGTCTGTTTTGAGGTCAGTATTTTAGATGTGAACTGGCTTGCCTCACAATTACTAATGTGCGCTACCAATATGTTATGATCAAGTCATAAATGTGGTCCAGCTCTTCTTCTGTTGTGACGTTGTCTGCCAGTATGTTTCTTTGAAGCTGTAGTCAGTAGTGATTGGATTTCAACTTGTATACGTATGACGTATTTTTACTCAGACCTCGTTTGCTTGCTTTCAAGGTAATGTTCACATTCACACGTAAAGTTTTGTTTATAAAGTCTCATTTCATGTATCAGCACTGTCCACTAATCAATTACTTTACTAGTCGAATGTGATCGTCAATAAATTAATAATAAATTAAGTAGGCAATTAATTCAGTATGAATTAAATACCCCACTACTCCTAAGTAATTAACGTTTCAGCTGTAATTGTGACTTTTAAGGAAATTCAAGGGTGATTCTTAGTAGAGAATCTCAACGTATACATATCTTCATCGGGTTTGACAACGAGAATAAACTTGACCTACCACAGTGAAAGTGTTAATTAATTCAACAAAATTAAAATACTACTTACATATGAACCACTATTTGGTCAGTAGTATGGAGTCTTCGCTTGAGAAATTCAAAACACTGATCCAGTTCACTAATAAAAATAGAAGACGTACGTCGCGAGATGTTAACATTTCGTTCACTCTCACCAGTCACGAACGTAAAACATTGGAATACAAAGGACATGTGGATGGCAACAACAATAGAAACAATCAACGATTGGGTTTACACAAAACAAAGTCTGTTATCAGTTCCAGGGCAGACAAACTGCGTGAGTCAATAGTTTATGCACACACAGGACCGGACGGCGAGTATTGATTAACACTGCTTCAGAGAAGCCAAGCAACTTCGGATTCCGATTATGCAACAACACTTGAAACGAATTGGTGGGGTAAACAACGTGACCTGTTTCCATGATGTGTTTTGCTTTGGATGGTGTTGGATTTCGTCTAAATCGCTCTGTTGCCATTGCCTGTTGCGTCACGGTTCGCACCAACCACTTACGCATATATTCAGCCATTCTTTGTCGTAGGCACCTATCTGTTCTGCCGATACAGACGTCACCGCAACTGCAAGTGAACTGACAGATGACATGTGAGACAGAACATTTCGATAGGACACGATTATGAATAAGCTGGGCAACAATTCTAGTTAGGAGTAGTAACCGCAATTCAGCTGCAGGGTATCTACGAGTTAGTGCAAACTGTAATTTATAACTTACGTCAGTTATTGTGTTGTGATGTAAGTTAAAAAATCCTGCAGCTGAGAAACCGTAATCACGGCAGTTCAACGTTTTATGTTCGTGGCCGAGGAGAGAAATCGAAATGTTAATTGATTGGAAGCATTTTTCATTTTGTCAACCCACTCATTCCACTTACACCAGATCCGTTCACTGAAAGATTTAACGGGCAAGAAAAATTAAATCACACAATCCGACGAGTAGCTCGATCTATGAAAATTTTGTTGGTACAGTGAGGGTTTGTCTGTGATCTATTCGTTGTCAAGCCAAACAAGCAAGTATTCAACCTTTCCACTATGCTGGCCCACAACTTCATTAGTCCTAAACCGACTTGTCTTTGAACCCTTAGGTGACCAGGAAACATCTTATTTTGAAGAAACTCGGGGACAGCCGCATGTATTTTTCTATATTCATCTGCTTATCATACAGGTCTCTGTATAGAGATTGAAGGTTTACGTGTTTTTCAGCGCAAAGCTGGTGGGCTTAGCTCATCGCAAGGGTGCTGTGGTAATGAGGCTTGTTTCTTGCTTAGTCCCACAAAAAAGCATCTGGTTTGCACAGTGGTTATTTTCCATTTAGTAATTTTCAAACACCGATTCTCTAAAAGACTGTCGCTGGTTATCGCAAGAGATCATATCTCAGCCTGCATCAAAATAATACCAATTATTTCATATGTGAACAATGGCTGTTTAGATGGCGGATTTTGTATCCATGTCCGTCTTGAGAGACAACCAGCATTTCCTACAAATGGGCTGCACACCAGTGAACAATTCAAAGGCTATCTAGTACATCTTTGTTATTATGAACTGTGGATCATTGATACAGGACAATTTTCAGAGTAGACAATTTTTCATTGCACAAAACAGTCAGAAAACGAAAACTGGTAGATGCAAGCATTTCGTATTGACTCATCAATACCAAATTTATAATAACATAACATTTTTCATTGTACTCTAAATGTGATTATCACTCGTTCACCCGACTCAACACAATTCTCACGCCCACGGCATAATTACTGGCAAAGACTAAACCACTTATTCAATTTGACTCCGAAAAACTGATTGACGAACCACTGTCTGGCACCGATGAACCGGCGGGAACAGTAGGCTTGTGTTTATTCGACAAATGGAAATTCACTGATCGCACAATTATTTTCATCAGACGAGTTGATGGGCGTCACTCCCAGGATAAACTACTATCTGGTCAATCGGAATCGATCAGCTGTTCTCACAGTCATTGGTAGAGTTTGTAGCTGCTTACAGCAAAATTCTGTATTTCCAGTATCAACCCCAATAAAATGATGGGGTATTTCGGAGTAATGTTATATCAGCCCACATACTGATCGTAGTACACAGGTCTATGTCGTCCGTCAACAGTGGTTTAGTAACTAGGATTAGCGGCCTCTTAATCTACTGAAAATCCCGGGACTCCTCTGGGGTGAATTCTTCCCAGAACTACGAAGTTGCGAGCATTTTAGCAAACCAGGCAGGCGCTTTCAGCGACACAGCAAAAATAGAACAATATCACAATAGGGAGTCTATAACAACAAACTACAAAGGGGAGATGCTATGATCTCCGAGATAGATGGGTGAGATCAAAAGTGGTGGACAGCATTGTTAGGAGACACATCTCCTAACGAAGCAGCAAAAGCAAATAATGTCATATTGACTGATCGACCCGGCCTCGAGTGAACTGATATGTTTCAACCCATTCAGCTAATAAATCTCACTCAGTTAATCAGACTGCAGCTGCGCGATCGAACGCCTGTATGCAATCTGAACTGTTTTCTCGCGTTCATTTTCTGATGCCCCCTATAACTTGATTTGTTCTGAAACTTTTACTGCCAGATATGATCATCTCGATTGATATGCTATGCATCTTGACGGCCATGTATGGTACTCATTTTGCCCTATAAATATAGAGCCTCTCTGGCTTAATTCTGACTCGTCCCATCCTCCCAATAAACGTTGTTGCCGTACCTATTCTCTTTCTCGGTTCTGGGCCAAGCGACTGAGTGCGTATCAAAAGAGACGATCCAATAGATAGCGAACTTCAGCAACTTTGATGAAAAATATATTGATCACATTGTCTATCTTTGTCTGATAGTGACACGGTAGAGTGTAATGTTTGGTGAAGTGAATCTATTAGAAGTGTGTGAATTCTGGTGGTAAACAGAATGATATTCCGAAAAATCACCCAGTCGATCGACAACGAGAAGCTAGTGCGCATACGTCCAGCTGTTATCCAAGGCATATATATATATATATTTGTGGCACCACTGCGCGGATGCATGTCACGAGGTCAACATAGTTCACGCGAAAGTGGTCGCACGTGCAAAGGTGAAAGGGGAACAGCTTGTACTGGAGCGAAAAACGAGCGAAGACAGGCCGACAGGCGAACAGGGTGAGTGGCAGAACAATCTCATTCTAGCAAATTTATTTGCTTGACAACGGATCCTAGTGTGGATTTGAAACATCATAATGAATCGTCCACTACTCAGTGCCCCTTTTTAAACACTTCAAATATATACATATATACATATTTAAGGTATTAAAAGGGCAAACACTGGGTAGTGAACATATACATATATATATATATATAGTGAAAAACATAAACCAACTGTTCACATTGTATACGTTCGAAGTCAGCTAGCGCACGGATACTGTGTGATGAATGAGATTTGTATTACGTGCGCCGATCGAAGGCATAACTAACCTATGTTGATTGCATTGGTACAGGATTTCATGTGATCAGACTGATAGCTGAGTTTTTCCGTAACTTGCCTTCTACTGGCCACTTGGTTTAGTGTAAAGTGTAGTTATTTTTCAAAAGGTTTGAAGGTCGACTGAAGACAGTCCAAGCAGATGGTGACCGTTAAGTTCTCAGACTGGGGGTAACTAAAGAATCACTGTCTCATATTGAGGTAATCTGACGATGTGAATATCGCTTACTGACAGTTAGGGTATCATTATTTATGACTAGCCCAGATGCGAACAAACTTTAGTATAGATCATCTTCATCAAACGGGAATTAGTCATATCCATCAGCACTAATACAGTAGTAATGTCTGGTGCCATTAATAAGTAATGTTTTATGTTTTTTGTCGGTAAACACGTTCAGTTGTAATAAACAATTTTTACAATTGCTACCACAGCTGAATAACACTTGTTTTGGCTTGCATGTCTAACACGTTAGGCCTCTCGTTTAATTCGGCGATATTCCACAGTGTGGAGAAGAACCGAGTGCACGAAATCTCGGCCTCTGCTGGATTTGAGCTAACTACAGAACAACATGCCTGAACGCGACAAGCCTTTCACCAGCTGAAGTACGATACGATACCGGCAGCTCGGAAATGGCATATTCAGACTCACTTATCCGTCCAACATATGGGGTCCTATGGCATGCACTAAGTGGTTCGACGGAGTGACTGATTTTGAAGTGGCTTTCTAACTCATCTAGTAGGGCGCTTATGGTGTTTGCATGTACTGTTTCTGCGGCTGGTTTGAATTCAAATGAAGCGTAGCCTTTTCGCAAATAGTTTTCAGTTCACTAATAAGATTTACAACACTACTTATAAGCAACACATTACCATTCTGAAAATCTACGAGAAAGAAGTATGTGGAGCTTGAGTAATACCGTCATCACTTCAAGAAATAACTGAGCACCTAATTGACGCCATACTTATGGAGGCTTACTTGATCCGCCTTGCAAAATAGTGGAATGCCACTCAATCAATAACACTTGAAACCGCACCAACCCATAATCACGGCAATACAAGCAAATGCATTGTTGCATCCAGCTTTCACTACTGTTCATGTTGCATGTTTGTTTCTTCACACTTCTACTCCGTTTGTCACTGTGTCCATTCTGTTGCTTCCAATTCAGGTTTTTTGCAATGCGCACTCCACACCTAAATGTCATTGAGACACATGACACGTGTAGCTTGACTGATTGCCAGTACCTGACTCCAGTTATCCTTCGTTGTTTTTATGGACTCTAAAAGGCTTGTGGTTAAGTATTACAACTAACGGAAGTAGTAGGTAAAGTGAGCTGAAAGTCCCCGCCAACGCTCAAATTGGCAATAGGTATTGACGTAGGTTTTGCTCTGTGTAAGTGTGATGAATCGATGCAGACTTGGCTCATTTACTTTCTGAGTCTAAGTAGAACCAACCATGAAATACGGTAAAACTTTCAACAGATATATATATATATATATCCAAAGCCAATGAAGAAGATGTTGCGTTCCGTAATGTCTAAACGAACACCTCACGAGGCGATCATGGGCACTTAGTTCAAAACCTCTGGATTCCCTCACAAGGGAGGAAAGCAGATAAGCACAGCTGACCAGTGGCCAGTCAAGCACAAAGTGTTATTCAACGGAAGGCGGACAGGTTTGATTGTAAGCGGGTGATCAATCAGAAGGTGGCAAAATAATGTTGGTGAAAACCACAAACAGGCCAAGGGGAATCGAGGAATTTTTGAATAATCATGAGGACATGGTTACCTGTAGGGGCATGGTAGGGGAGCTTCTTCGTCATACAGTCTGTTTTATCAGACAGCGCTCTTCATATTCTTTATCCTGTTTTAAAACGAAATACAAATTCTGACGTACACGTGAAAGGAACGTTCCGCATCTTTGTCATTTATTTTCATACAGGGTTCCTAACCATCCAGGTAATCTCTGAATTCTTACGGCTAAATATAGGTTTGCCTAGGTGCACGTTAGTACACACCCATTGCTTGCTTCGTGTTCCACTCTACATTCGTATGATCATATCGGTTTCAAGGTTTGGGAAATTTCTGTCGCTGCTCCAATAATTGTGTGAATTAAAGTGACTCACGCTAACAAAATTCCAGGGATAGAAACCGATAATTTTATTCTCTTTCCTAAAAGAGGTATGGTTTTCTATCAGCTTTTTAGTTATGGTTATATGTTGATGCGAATCAAAACGGATGCTGCAAAAGCTAGAGCTGACCGGGGCAAAGTTATCACTCCAGTCGAAACCAAGCTGAATGATTCCACTTTCAGAAGTATCCTCTGGAAGTCTGAAATATGTTTCAGTGTCATACCTGAGAACAGTACAATTTTTGTACACATCCAGAGGTTAGTTCAATTCACCCGTGCACAATGAACGGCAACTATTGACTTTGCTTTTTACTTTGAACTACTACATTAATTTCGCTTTAAATATCTTTTAAAAGGCATTCTGCTTCGTGACATTTATTGTTCATTAGTTGGTTATGATTTGTTGTCCAGCATCACAAAACTGAAGTGCTCAAACTCTATTCAATTAAACGGACAGAGATTTCAAAGGCCAGTGTTGGAAAGAAAACTGGGGTACAGCCAGGCAAGTCACTGCTTCAAGGGTACCTTAACGGTAAACAGAATACCGGCGTGGATTATTTTTACTAACACTGCACAACTGCCTCTTTGAGGCAAACTAGAATGCTATGACTTTCAAGCATATGCGAACCGCAATTGGCAATGGAATCCATGTGGTCCTAGCATTGATTATGTGGAACTGAAGAGAAGACAGGAAAGCGACCACTGAACGACGTGACTGGCATTCATGGCCGATATTTATTTCACAACCATTTCTGCAGAATCATTGTATCCGCAGGGATGATTTGAACGTACTAAAGAGCTACAATCAGTGGCAAACATTCACATCAGATTTTCAGTGTAAAGTGACAAGAATAAACTACCGTTGCCAAATAAAGGGATAATATACCTGAAGTGTCCAGTAATGGTGTGTAGAATTATCTGGATTCGAACTATGCATAAACGATACTTCCATTTAAGATAAATTGATAACTCATTTCAGCGAAATCTGACCATACCTGTGGTTCGGGTGTGCAGAAAATATCTGTATGTGATATTTTATTTGTTAGTAGAAACAGGTGAACAATCTTCAGTGGATATCTTAAACTAGGAAAAGTGAAGGGAATTTTCGGAAGTTCATTGTTAACCATTTGCTAGGCGGAGTCGAGTTGTTGTTACTACCAGCTTGTTACCTCACAGTCTAATTGCTAACCTGTAAGCTTAGTAAGAAAAATATACGGGACTAATTATAATACCGTTGAGACGATGGGAAAGTGAACAATAAGCATTCGATTAACTGATAATTTTATTCTAAAAGCGGATATGTATTCGATCATTATTTTACTTGTATAAATAAGCATTTATTAAGTTATTTTTTGCTTCACAGGAGACAGTCTAAAATATGATGTTTAAACACAAAAGAACAAAACAACCGTTTTTACTATCTTTGCCTTGTAAGGTACATTGAATATTATACAAAGTTAGACTGTTAATGTGATTTCGATTACAACACTCCTGAGGAAGACCATCAGAGGTGGTTGACACGTAGACTGTTACAACTTGCCCGTAACGTTGTGTTATTCTCAATCCAGTTATCAGCAACACGTTAAACACGATGCCCAAACTGTTTGACTTAATTCGTTCTAAAGTTGGTGTGGATATTTTAAGTTGAACACCACCCACAATTGATCGCAGCTGTCGCATCTCCATAGACTTTCCAGTTGGCCCCTTTCGAAAAGAAGCACTAGACTCGAGTTTCGCTCTCATTAGAGCTCGTCAGTAGTGCATATCATCGCCACTGCCGGGAC